>JACXGI010009095.1:0-31395 GCA_016801175.1 Esox masquinongy
GTGTCGGCTGTGTCTATACAGATGGAGTGTCTGCATGTTGGCTGTGTCTATACAGATGCCGTGTCTTCATTTGACCAACGGTTGCTGGAATGCTCTTGCACAGCTGGGAA
This sequence comes from Esox masquinongy, assembly GCA_016801175.1. NCBI lineage: Eukaryota > Metazoa > Chordata > Actinopteri > Esociformes > Esocidae > Esox > Esox masquinongy. The sequence continues at coordinate 111 of JACXGI010009095.1, forward strand.
TTGCCAAACTAATTTCCATTTTAAAATGTCAAACTTGATTGGCCCTAATGATGTCTTAACATCTACAAAAATGTACATGATGTAAAATCCATTTACATCATGTACATTGTTTTCACATTTACTCTTGCTGCAAGATGTTTTTTCTGCAAACTTACTTAAATTTAAGATACAGCATCTGTATCTTTTCATATGACGCACAGAAACCTACTAATCTGTTCCCTCAGTGTTAAATGGCATGCTAAGTCACTCTTTTTCTATACACAGTATGTAAATAAGCACATTCTTCTAGTTTTTATCTCGGGGATGACTCAATAGAATTTTGTAAAGGCTTACGTCTTTATAAAGCTAAATATAAGAAAATTATATCACCAAATCAAAAGAAGGGATTGCATATCAGGGAATATAGATACATGCATGTGGAAGGGGGTAGTATATCACAGATGTCATGTACACAAAAGTCTGTTATAGTCGCTAAAGCCTCTGCCAAGTTTTTTTCCTTTTTCTTTTGTTCATTGTGCCTCAGTCCTAAATGTTCAGTAGCAATCTTTAGATATGTCACACAGCGACAACTCATCCCTAGTAATCCTGCTCAGGCCTTTGTGTTGCTCTTGTAATCTGTTCCATACAAAAAAATCAAAGTGCTCATAAATCTGCACTATTGAATTTTTAATCGTTATTCTTCTGGTACCTTCCGATCAGTCAAGAGGGAAGGTGGGTGGGAGGGAGAGAGGGAGGATGGATGGATGAGAAGATGAATCAGGGAAAGATTGTGGAAACTGTATAGATGGCAAATAGTAGGATGGAGGTTTACAGGATGGATGGAAGGACAAACAGACAGATGGAGTAAATGATCAGAGGGAGGGAAGGGATGTAGCCCAGTTAAAGTCTAATTTAAGTTTACTCAAGTGCATTAATAATGGGAGGATGAGGAGAATGCAGCATTGTGATAAAGACTAGCAGTAATTAGAGCACGGCCATTTATTTCTGCTTCAGCTTTCACATTCATCATCCTGGCAGAGGAGAGCCGAGAGAGGAGGAGATAAGACAAACATGAGGAGAGGTGGAGAAAGGGAAGAAGAGGAGAGGAGACACAAAAAGAAAGGAGCGAGACGTTGAAGAGAAGTAGAGACTACTGAGAGGATAGAAAGGTGTGACGAAAAGAGGAGAAACAAAAAGAAAGCATTGTGAAGGAAAGGAGAAGCAGAGAAACGTGAGAGGAACAAAGTGAAGGAAATATGTCTGACAAACAGACAGTCACATTGGGGCCCTGAAATTGTTCCGATGAGATATTTCTAAGCATGCATAACAGTGGGTCTAAACAGTCATGACAAACTTTTAAAACTTCAAAATCCAATTTCTTGGCGTCTGGTTTCGGTTTTCTGTTGGGAAGACACGGTAGCCTGTTGGGTCTGGTTCAACAGCGCTGCCTCTGCATCTGCTGGGGTAAGACTAGTCAGTGGGGAAGAGCGGAAAATAGGTCTGATGGGCGTGGAGGATCATCTAAGAGTTTCTCCTCTCTGCTCTGCTGGGAGACCATTGCTGCTAAGAAGAAATTACACATCAGAGGAGATCATTAACAGGATGGGGCCCGGGGAACAGGGGGAACAGAGGAGGAATGGAACAGTCATTTCTATCTCTCGCTCTGTGATTTTCTGAGTTCCAAATGACACCCCGCCCTCTACATGATGCACTGTCTTTGACTAAGTTCAGCGCCGCATGGCTCCGGTCTAAAGCAGCGCACTAGATCGGAAATGGGGTGCCATTTGTTACACAGAATCTCTCTCTCTTTGTGACTCTCCATGGCTCCCCGGCCTATAAACTATAAATGGAAATCCAATATAGTGTTGGCTTGGCACTATGATTTGATTATTAGTAAAGGGCAGGCTGTGACACCGTATAATATTTTGAGAAAATATGAGCCAGATTACTGGTAAATGTAATGAATCAATGAGTATGAATGCTGAAGGAATGTATGAATGAATAAATTTGATAAAGCATTCTTGCTGGCTTTAGAAGTAAAAGTATATGTTTTTTAATGATACTATCCATTCTCATTGGAGGTTTTAACATCTGATAGTTATGGATAATTGTGATTTAGCAGTTACTTTTCCATCAGTTTGCTCCTAACCGAACCTCTACTGTAATACTAAATGGGCTAAACTAACCTTGAGGATCACGGAAAGAAATTCTATGATCAGGTTGTGAGCAATCCCTCCCTAAAGCTCTGCACTGTTGCTCACTTCCGTAAAGTTGTTACTTGCTACTTGTCTCATTTCCGTCTTTGCGTTAACATTGTTAACATGGATCCCTGGTGCTTCTTACTCGGTTTTAATAGATGACAGTAGGAGAGAGGAAAACAAACAGAGGCTGCATTCCAAACGGCGTCCTGTTCCCGATACAGCTGTGCTCGTCAAAAGTCAAAGTGGTGAACTGTAGATGGAATAGGGTGCCAGTTGGGATCTGGACAGGGCCTGATGCCGACAAGCAGCAATAGATTGGACTTGTATAAGGAGCATTGATTTATTCCCCTCTCTTCCTTGTGGTATCTCAGCCTGAGATTCACCAGACGACACAATCCACGTTCCCACAATGAGGACAAATGGAAAATAATTATCCCAAATGCACCAATGAAGGCACTTACGATGCGCCAGGCAGCCAGTGAGATAGCTGGAAATTCTTCTGCTATGAATAATTGATGTCCTAAAAATACCAGAAAACAAAATTCATTTGATATGAGCTAAATTACCTTTCACACACAAAGGGAGGCTGTGAGCCAATTGATGCATGGCATATCATGACATGAAAGTGGCCTTTTGTATTTGGATTACTATACTGACTTTCATAGGACATGATCTAAGACATTATAGGACATTATCTGACACTGTTTTCAATTTTTTTTAAATCCAGATTGATGTGAACACTTGACGTTCACTTTACTTTTCCGGATTCAAACGAATACTGTTTCTCATAAAATCTATTTTGTTTGGACAATTGTCTGGGAATAGTCTACCTTAGGACATTTTCAACACTGTCTTGTATCGAAATACCCAGGTGGTTTACAGGACATCACAGACAGATATACAGGACTTACTGACTTGGGTTATCTGAATCATACAATGGAAAAAAAAAAAAAAACTTTGACAGACAGTTTATCAAGTAACCTTCATAAAATCTGAAACCTTTTGTCCAGTAAGCTCAATAATGCTTCTGTTACTTAAAGATTAGACTATCACACATTTATTGAGTTACTAAGAACAGGTATTTTTTGTCACTCTGGAGGGCCAAAACATTTCTGATTTCCATCCTGTTTTTAAACAGGGACTGATTCAGACCTGTCACCAAGTAAAAGTGTTTGGCAATCCAGGACCAGAGTCATGTTCTGTGCCTTCAGAAACTATTTAGACCCCTTCACTTTCTTGACATTTTGTTGTTTAGAAAGTCTTTGTTGTTTAGAAAGTGTCTTATATTTTCTGCCATCAATCTACATGCAATATCCAATGAAGACAAAGTGAAAATCTGTTTCTAGACATTTTTTCCAATTCATCAAAAATGAAAAATATAGATGTCATAGATGTAAGTATTCAGAACCTTTGCCATGACTCTCCAAATTGATCCCAGATGCATCCCGTGTCCTTTGAGCATCCTTGCCATGTCATTCGAACTGGATCGTGTGAGTCCATCTGTAGTAAATTCAATTGATTGGACATGATTTTGAAAAGCATACACCAGTGATTCTGCATGAAGGACTCTTGAGAGCATGAGGAAAAAGATTATCTGGTCTGATGAGACCAAAATTGATCTATTAAGCCTGAATGCCAAGCACTACATCTGGCAAAAACAAGGCACCGCTCATCACCTGGCTAATTCATCCCTACAGTGAAACATGGCGGTGTGAGTATCATGTTGTGCTCAGGCTTCTCAGCGACAGGGACTGGTCAGGATTGTACAGAGCAAAATATAGAGGTCCTTGAAGAACACCTGATCCAGAATACCTATGACCTCAGACTGGGACGAAGATTCAGCTTTCGGCAGCACAACGACCCATAGCACACAGCTATTAGAGGGGCTTAGGGACAGGTCCGTAAAAAGTCCATGAGTGAACACCATTTAACATCTTTTCATAAAATAAATCGGCAACAAATTAATGAAAACTTGTTTTCGGTTGATCATTACAAGGAATTCTGTATAGATTGACATACAAAAAAAGTTATATATTATAAATTACGTCTAGAACTCAACATGATGTGGAGAAAGGTATTCAGACACCTTCCCTATCTGAAGTCCCTGTACATAGTTCTGTCCTAGAGTCAAATCGGTAAGTTCTGTATTCACGTGGTGAGACTTGCCATAAGCTCCCTGAATACTGGTTAAATGATGTCAGTCTGGCTGAAAGTATGCAAGCCAACATCCAGAGCAACTACTCAGACTATAAACTTTGAAACTGATTTTCAATGGGCTGCTACTCATTAACACTCAAGTTGCTGTTAGTAGCACCTTTACCTGTGGGGCCGAGGACACACCAGAGTATGGCACTTTCAGGGGTGAAAAGAACTGCGGAAATTAGACGTGGTTAAAATGGCCTTCCATTCCTCACAGACGGATAGAGGATAAAATGAGATCTTCCTGTTTGTTCACTTCAGGTGATTAGAGACAATAATAATAGTTGCCCGTGTTTGAATATGTGAACATTCCACTCAAACAAATGAAGTTTTACATGACAAGGAGTGAGAAGGAGTACACTTGCTTTTAATCACCTAAACAGACGAGGACATATCTTGTTATTCCCTATCCATCCTTGATTTACATTAAAACTCTTTAATTGTAGCAGAGTAGGCCTTATGAGGAGCATGTTGCAGCGATAAATGCACCTAAAATCTCTCCTATTTCCACTAAATATATAAGACGGCATAATGATTAAGGTCTAATATGTTCCCTGGGTCTATTATTGAGGTAATAAGAATGATATAACATTCCTAAATGCCCCCTTTTCAATTAAAGAAAGCACAACAGCAGTGAACTATGAAGACATTTAGCTCTCACTAGAAAGAGATTTCAGTAGCATGCATCACTGTTAGTGGCCATAAAAAGCCCTCCCTCTCACATTAGTAGCCCTGGTCACGTTCAGGTTGAAATAAAATTTCCCTCTGCAATTTGCGGAGATGAATGAGCGGCTGAGTGGTTCCGCAAGGTTAATTAGCAAAAGGAATGGATCCTGGTTTTAATTCTACCGAGATGCTTAATTAAACCTCTTCAAAAAGTGCAAATGTCAATATAGTGTCCTCACAACAAATCTTTTTGGACTCCTTTTTCCCACACACAAGTTGAGGTGCTTCTGCTTGTTTATCAAGTAGCTTACTCATTATCGCCCAAGATAGCATTAATATAAAATGTGAGACATTCTGAAATCTTTTCTATTAAGCACAAAATAATTATCCAAAATCCAATTATTGCCTCAAGGTAAAATCTAATCCTTATGACTTGAAAGCTAGCAGATACCAAGGTAGAATTAGATTATTTTGAGTACTTTGAGTCAAAAGCTTGTGAGTGTTGGTGCTGAAAATTTGAGTTGGGCCAGGAGTTACTACAGATTATGTAGCCTGCCCAGAAAAACTCTAGGGACAAAATTACATTTTACATTTAAACACATTTTACATTTAAACACTAAGAAACTTAACATACAGCTCTGGAAAAAAATTAAGAGACCACTGCACCTTTTTCTTTCCTTTCCAAAAAAGTCTAAAAGGAAGGTTTTGAGTGAGGAACAGAAGGGTTAAAATTAAGAGACCACTGCAAATTGAACGCTTGAAAGCTAAATGGTTTGTTCATAAACATACCATTGTCCGAACGTGGATAAGCATCCCTTTTGTAAACGTTTGGAGACATAAATGAAAAATGAAAAATGATTGTACAGTTAGTAAATATTTTTTTTTATTTACAGTTATGTCTGGAAATAATTGGACACTGACACAAGTATTATTATTTTGGCTGTTTACCAAAATATCAAGTTACACTTAAATATTGAATATGGGCTTAAAGTGCAGTCTCTCAGCTTTAATTTAAGGGTGTTCACATCCAAATTGGAGGAAGGGTTTAGGAATTACAGCTGTTTAATATATAGCCCTCTCTTTTTCAAGGGACCATAAGTAATTGGACAATTGACTAAACAGCTGTTTCCTGGACAGGTGTGGGCTATTCCTTCATTATTTCTTCATCAGTTAAGCAGGTGGAAGTTCTGGATTTGATTCCAAGTGTGGCATTCGCATTTGGAAGCTGTTGCTGTGAACTCATGTGGTCAAAGGAGCTCTCAATCCTTAGGCTGCAAAAAGAATCCATCAGAGAGATAGCAGGAACATTAGGAGTGGCCAAATCAACAGTTTGGTACATTCTGAGAAAAAAAGAACACACTGGTGAGCTCTACAACACAAAAGGCCTGGACGTCCATGGAAGACAACAGTGGTGGATGATCGTAGCATCCTTTCCATGGTAAAGAAAAACCCCTTCACAACATCCAGCCAAGTGAAGAACACTCTCCAGGAGGTAGGCATATCATTATCCAAGTCTACCATAAAGAGAAGACTTCACTAGAGCAAATACAGAGGGTTCACCACAAGGTGCAAACCATTCATAAGCCTCAAGAATAGAAAGGCCAGATTATACTTTGCCAAAAAACATCTAAAAAAACCAGCCCAGTTCTGCCCAGAACAGCTCATGATCCGAATCATACCTTAGCATCTGTAAAACACAGTGGAGGCAGTGTGATGCATGGGCATGCATGGCTTCCAATGGCACTGGGTCACTAGTGTCTATTGGTGATGTGACAGAAGACGGAAGCACCCGGATGAAGTGTATAGGGATATATTATCTGCTCAGATTCAGACAAATTCAGCAAATTTGATTGGATGGCGCATCATTTAACAGATGGACAATGGCCCCAAACATACTGCAAAAGCAACCCAGGAGTTTTTTAAAGCAAAGAAGTGGAATATTCTGCAATGGCCAAGACAATCACCTGATCTCAACCCGATCGAGCATGCATTTCACTTAAGAGAAATGGCAAAGCACCACAAAGGAGGAAACCCAGCGTTTGGTTATGTCCACGCATTTCAGACTTCAAGCAGTCATTGCCCGCAAAGGATTCTCGACAAAGTATTAAAAATGAACATTCTATTTATGATTGTGTTAATTTGTCCAATTACATTTGAGCCTCTGAAATAAGGGGACTGTTTATGAAAATGATTTCACTTCAATTGCATCTCGGTTGTTTCATTTCAAATCCATTGAGGCGACATGTAGAGCCATAATTATGAAAATTGTGTCAGTGTCCAAATATTTACGGACCTAACGGTATACAATTATTTCTCTTTGTTGAGAAATAATCACAAGCGATGATTATTGACATTAAAACAGGCAAAAATTATTGCTGTTCTAGCTGTAACTATGGTGTTGAAAACGGTGTTTTTTGGAAGACACAGACCACTTTTTCCCCTTCCTTTTAAATTGAAGTATAAGAAATGGATAATTTGTAGTCCAATAGACAACACAAAACTGATTTTTACTTGCATAATACTAATACTGTCTTTTGATGTAGTCAAGGCTAGAACACACATTTTCTCAGTGACTGCACTATATCTCTGATGGCAGAAGTTGGTGTACTCTAAAAAGTAGACTTAGGCAAGTGATGTACATGGATTCAGAAAGGAAAGAGGGGGTCATTTTTGACAACTCAGCATGTTAAAATGCAATACACAACTTTACCTTGTGTTTAGGTTTTGTAGCTACCGTGCAGTGGGAGCTTGAATAGAATGTGCGCACAGACAAAGATTCTGTGACTATATGACAGCAAAGTCATGGATATCGCTCATCTCAAAGTCTTCTGTGCCAATCGTGACAACTTAATTCACTTAAAGGTGCACTCAGCAAAATTGTGTTCAAAGCAGCACAAAGCGCTTGATACCATTAAGAGCTACGTTGTTTCCAGACAGATCAAATGTTTACCAAGGAAAAATAAATAGGCATTACCAATCTTGATTGAGTATATGCTTGGTTAAAAATAATTATGTTGAAATTATTTTTGCACATTGTATTTTTTTGCTATTGTGGTGGCAATGATTTTGCTATGGCGCAGAACCACAGCAAAATCAATGCATTGAAATACTGACATGCTCAATCACCCCTATTACTTGTATAGATTTTTGCTAGTGATGGTTTACCGACAGCGTATAGTGCCTATTTCAAGAAAACTGACTCAGGAATTACTGTTTCTCTTGGCCCACTGACAACTTGTGAGACAATGTGGGACACCATCTTACATCAAGTTGTAAAAGAGTGCCCTTTTCCTTTAATGTTAGATCAACCTTACCTCCAAGGTACTTTACTTCCAAGGTAATCACAGTCAATTAATTCATTACTGATTATACGTTTGATGTAATTGGCCTGACTGGAACCTGGCTTAATCCTGATTAATTTATTGCTCTGATGAGTCCTTCTGGTCACAGTAGTGCCCGAATTGGGTTAGGGTCCTTTCCTTCTCCCTTCATTGCAGTTTTTTTGTCATGATTTTGTAAGTAAATGAAAATGTACCTAACTTCTATGGAAATTAATGTCTGTTCATGGTTATGTGTGTTCCAAATAAAGTTATACAAAAATCACAGCATTTGTGTTTTGAGGTTCTAGTGATGAAATGTATGCAGCATACTCCATCACTTTCTTCAGCTTCTGTCAACAGCCCTCCTGAGCAGTATATACAGCACTCAGTTCCCTGAATTTAGACCTCGTAGCCATGGCAGACATATTCCTTCGCTGACCTCAGTATTCCCATGGAGAAATCCAACCTGCTCAAATGGCTTCTGAAGCTGTAATTGACTGAGGCATAGATATGATGGATCTAAATGTTTGTCCTGGACTATCAGATCACAACAATTATTATATTAACAGTCATAACAATTAATTCACTTAGAGCCCCACCAAAGGCTGGGCTATAAATTCTCTGACAACCTAAAGATTCTTAGACACCCTTCCAGACTCGCTCCAAGAACCAGCTAACCGAGGATCTAAACATAACCTTGCATATGTTTTAAAAGCCTAGTTAAACTGAGACTGCCCAGGACTGCCAGATTCTTGGATCCAGACAGTGTTCACTATTATGAAAAAATATGTGCTTTGCATTTTTGGACATGCTGTTTTCCTTCAACTCATGCCTTCATGATGACAAATAAAATGCACTCAGTGGCAAGTTAAATATGTACACCACCTAGTTCATAAAAAGTGATCGCTCCTACAAACGGTGCATTACATGGCTGTGAGTTGCTATATAAAGCAGGCAGTCAGGCATCAAGGCATTCAGTAGTGGTTCATAGGAACAGCATTCATGGGCTTTTCACACAAAAGAGTTCATGGTTGATAGAGAATGGTGCGACAAACAAAAAACATCCAGGCAGAGGAAGTCCTTGGAAGGAAAAAAACTATGAGAAAGTTTGAAGGAGAATGGCAAGAATCATTCCAGTTGATAGGCAGGCCACAGAGAGGCGAATTACTGCAGTACCACGAAGACACAGAAATCTGCAGAATTAGTCCGTCCCAACACATCAACACTGGACAAATGAGCAGTGGAAAAACTCTGAGCATGAAACTATTTTATTGATTTCTGACAAAGTAGAATCCATGCCCTGAAGAATTCACACAGTTCTGGAGTATAAAGGAGACTAACCTGGTGATTTGTGTACCTAAAAAATCGTGTTAGACCAAGGGTCTGTCCTTGTTCTTCTTGACCTAAGTGGCCTCTTTGAAACCAATGATCACCAGAATCTTTTGGAAGGATTAGAACCACAGTGCCTGGTCATTGCAGCCGAGTTCTTGCCTACTGTAGAACTGTTGAAAAGCTTTTGTTCAGTTGTGAAAATAATGTCCGAAAAGGTTGTACTTTGAAAAACAGACAAAACAGAGAAGTTAGTTCTAGATCCCAAGAAATGATCTGTGGTTGGACCTGACAATAATTCTCAATGATTGTACAGTCATTAAGAAGGAAGAGTGCCTGGGTTATATTTCTCTTTTGACAGACATGCTAAAATATTTTTAACTATACTTTAAATATTTTTTCTAAAATATTTTTTCTAATAACTTTTTGGCAGATGCTATTTGCACCCAGGTGTCCGTAGCCAACAGTGCTATTTGCACCCAGGTGTCCATACCCAACAATGATATTTGCAACCGGGGTTAAATGCACCTTTGAAATTTTCATAATATGCATGTAAATTCCCCCATTCCCCAATGTCCCCATCTAACGTTAGCTAGCTAACATCATTGGATAAATCTGTTACTACAGTCTAAAATCGAACCAATAGCCCTATTTTTGGTGGTTAAAAACTTAGTATAGCTATGTGGCAACTTATTATAGCTATACAGAGATGTGAAAGTTTCACATTTGGCCCAAGCATGTTCAGCTGTAGTCAGTTAGAGCTAGCTAGCTAGCACTAACACTCCTAGTTAGCAAAATTAGTGTATGCCTTCATCATTGCTGGCTAACGTTTGCTAAATTACTTGGCTAATGTCTAACATTTGCTAAATTAGCTGGGCATAGCTAACCATAGAAGTTTGCACACTGGATCATTTTAGTTTAATTATACTAACAGCTAGAAAACAACGTTGTTGAAAAGGTTATATTTTTTTGTTTAATGTAGCCTACCTTTTTTAATTGAATCCTCCTTTAGCACATTTAACCGTTGAGGCACGTAGCCATCAACTTTTGTATTTTTTCACTTTAGTGTCATTGATCAAGTACAAGCACAGTACAATGAAATGCAGTAAAAACCCTATCCTGTATGAGGATCGAAATCGAAACTGAGAGATCACAAGACTGACACCTTACCTACTGCGCTAAGGAGTCAACTGCCAACGCCGAGTGACCAGTATCCTTTGGCGTCTGCTGCCGTTGATGCATGTATGCGCACAAAAACAACAACCTGTTTCTCTGAACTGCCTAATGAAAGCCTAACATTGTATTACTGTCACTATTGTGTAAGTTCTTTTAGGCTAGTCCTGACAATAGGTTTTTACATTGCCCATGATTCATAATGGGCTGTTTTTGGATTGTGTGAACAAAATCACCAGTAACTGTATGATGGCGGAAATGCTGTGTAATGTCCCCAACAAAACAACAACAGCTCTCGTTCTAAATGGCACAGCTAGCAGAGCTAAAGAAAAAGACTACTCATTTGAAAACTGTTCTTTGAGTCATATAAGTCCAATTGCCTGGCACACTTTGAAGAGGTTTTTTGGCCAATTGGAGACAGCAGTCCGGCCTCTCATCCTAAACCTTGGATTCAGTCTGTCACGTGAACGCTTGTATTGAGAGGCTACATCTTTCATCCTCTTTGGGTACTGGGCCCCCCCATGGGAATCAAACCACCCTGGTGTTGTGAGCGCCATGCTCCACAAACCCTTTCAATTACTAACTGTGGTTATGCTTAAGTGTTACGGATACAGGAAGCCCGTGTGTGTGTGTGTGTGTGTATTTGTGTTTTTCCTGTTCTTCTGCCCTAATCACAAGGTGTCCCTTATGTTCCTGATTGTTGGTTGTTGGTGTGTCTCACCTGTCAGTCATCAGTTCGTATGTCGATTGCTGAGGTGGACCGATCCATGGACACTCATCCTGATTGCACCACCAGTTCCTGTTTTTCATTGCCCAATCACATCCCACATCCCCTGGTTTAAAAACCCAGTCAGCTGTGTTTCTCACCTGGTGGAGATTTCTGCTTTTTTACACATTTGGAGACGCGGACCCTTTTTGACGCAGACCTTTTGCTAGACAGACCACATTCATTCCTTTATTCCTTCATACACCACAGTTTAATCATTGCCCATACATCTCACTTTGTCCTGTTTAATGTTAGTATGTGTTACTGTGGTGTCTTGTTTGCTGTCATCTGGTCACTTGTTTGCTGTTGTCTAGTCCCTGTTTAATCTATGCTGTTTGTTTGTGCCTGGGAAAAGTGGATTTAGCAAGTTGCCCTTGGGCATACACAACCCGTAGGAAAACTTTGTCTGAAAACACTAGTTAGAACTGAGCGGACCACCCAATGTATTTCTGTATAGGTTAGTAGTGAGCTAAGCATTTCTTGAGGCAGGATCAGTTTAGGGGTTTTTGAATTTATTATTTCTTTCCTTGGGTCCAGCTCAGCCACTTTTTGCACCGTTAACTAGCTGCTTCTGTCTTTGGGGAGCTTTTCTTTTCCAGGCTATTTGAGTTTTGCTTAAGGTTCGAGAGCAGGGTAGTTCCCCCTAACTTTAGATCAAGGTCAGCTGGATATCTGGAAGACAATAAAAAAGTCTATGCTTTCTGTCCATCTTTCTGGCTATATGCCTGTCTGTCTGACTGTCTCTCTCTCCCTCCCTCACTCTTTCTGCTGTTCACTTAAAGAGGTAGCTTTTGTCAACAAAACATATCTGAATACTGGAAAATTGCATCTCAAATTATACAATTTTCCTAACAGACCACTATTCTTCACAGGTACTGCACAATAATGATTTGGACTCAACTACAGACTGTTGTGCTGTGCTTGTCTTATTTAGAGTTGAACCTGACTGCTGGCTGTTGTCCTCAGGTTGTCTTATTTAGAGTCAATCCTGCAGATTGGCACTGAAGCACTTCTGTCATCTCTCCTCTGGACTAAGTCCAACGGTTTCACATCTTGTCAGCTGTGCCGTTTGAAGGGAAAGATTTGAAGAAAAGGACTGACCATAAGGCAGGTTGTGCGAATGCCAGGTGGAATGGTACCGAGCCGTCTATTAAGAGTTTGGCTGGGTGTTAGAAGGGGTTTACGGTTGCAGACAGCTCAACCCTTCTCGTCTCCTTTTGGCTCAGAGTTCTCAACAACAGCTAAATCTACACATAGCAAGACAGACACTTCGGGGTTGTGGTGGTGTTCACTTTTTTTTTTTCTAGGTCATCGTTAATTAACAAGGTAAGTCAGTTCAGAACCAATACTCATGTTCATAGACAATGTCGCAAAATGACCAGATGACGCACAGGACAACATGAATAATGTAGAAACGAAATACAAATAAACAAGCAATATTCAGCAGCTGTATTGTTCAGATAGCAGCTTGTTGATTACATTTTTGAAAGAGTGAGGAGTCATTAGTGTCAAGTTTAATGGTCTTTTGCAATTCACTCCAGCCCTTGGCAGTGGCATTTACCAAATGAATGTATGCGCACAAAAACAACAACCTGTTTCTCTGAACTGCCTAATGAAAGCCTAACATTGTATTACTGTCACTATTGTGTAAGTTCTTTTAGGCTAGTCCTGACAATAGGTTTTTACATTGCCCATGATTCATAATGGGCTGTTTTTGGATTGTGTGAACAATATCACCAGTAACTGTATGATGGCGGAAATGCTGTGTAATGTCCCCAACAAAACAACAACAGCTCTCATTCTAAATGGCACAGCTAGCAGAGCTAAAGAAAAAGACTACTCATTTGAAAACTGTTCTTTGAGTCATATAAGTCCAATTGCCTGGCACACTTTGAAGAGGTTTTTTGGCCAGTTGGAGACAGCAGTTCGGCCTCTCATCCTAAACCTTGGATTCAGTCTGTCACGTGAACGCTTGTATTGAGAGGCTACATCTTTCATCCTCTTTGGGTACTGGGCCCCCCCATGGGAATCAAACCACCCTGGTGTTGTGAGCGCCATGCTCCACAAACCCTTTCAATTACTAACTGTGGTTATGCTTAAGTGTTACGGATACAGGAAGCCCGTGTGTGTGTGTGTGTGTGTATTTGTGTTTTTCCTGTTCTTCTGCCCTAATCACAAGGTGTCCCTTATGTTCCTGATTGTTGGTTGTTGGTGTGTCTCACCTGTCAGTCATCAGTTCGTATGTCGATTGCTGAGGTGGACCGATCCATGGACACTCATCCTGATTGCACCACCAGTTCCTGTTTTTCATTGCCCAATCACATCCCACATCCCCTGGTTTAAAAACCCAGTCAGCTGTGTTTCTCACCTGGTGGAGATTTCTGCTTTTTTACACATTTGGAGACGCGGACCCTTTTTGACGCAGACCTTTTGCTAGACAGACCACATTCATTCCTTTATTCCTTCATACACCACAGTTTAATTATTGCCCATACATCTCACTTTGTCCTGTTTAATGTTAGTATGTGTTACTGTGGTGTCTTGTTTGCTGTCATCTGGTCACTTGTTTGCTGTTGTCTAGTCCCTGTTTAATCTATGCTGTTTGTTTGTGCCTGGGAAAAGTGGATTTAGCAAGTTGCCCTTGGGCATACACAACCCGTAGGAAAACTTTGTCTGAAAACACTAGTTAGAACTGAGCGGACCACCCAATGTATTTCTGTATAGGTTAGTAGTGAGCTAAGCATTTCTTGAGGCAGGATCAGTTTAGGGGTTTTTGAATTTATTATTTCTTTCCTTGGGTCCAGCTCAGCCACTTTTCCCAAACAATTTACTGTGGGTTTATAATAAATGTTTTGTGTTTGATGGTAGCTTTGGTTATCTGTGTATTTTGTTCTCACTGTTCCTTTTCACTATTATAATTCACATTATTTATGTTACGGGTCTCATTACCATCCACCCTAGACTTCTAAAGCCACAGGGTTTGTACTTTTCATATTTCTTCTGCACAAAACCTCAAGTTATCCCACGAGCCAAATCCCAAGAGTGTAAATGGTTAATAGTTATCTAATACTAAATATTCTATTTACCTGGTACTGTAGGTTGATTGAAAATGCATTCTTATTTACGGCAATGAACTGGGGAGTAGTTAGAGGGGAATTCCTATATGCTGTAGCTTATCACTTCAGACCAAAGACCCACAGGTCCTGGCCAAAAGTACAGCATAAAAAAAGAATAGTCTGCAATTTGGTGAAGAGACATTTTCATAGATAGTTATTTTTGGCGTCGCTCAGCATCACTGAAGATGAAGGGTGCTGGGGTGCGTGCATCTGGATGTAGCCTGTGTGTGTGTGTCTCCTCGACACATATGGAGATCTTATAAATAAGAAATGCTCACCGGAGTGGATAAAAGAGCACAGACCTGTCTCCACTTCACCACACACCTTGCCCTGCTGTGTTGTGCCGTGCCGTTCCGAGCTTGACTAATACACAGGCAGACATGCAGGCAGGGCTCACATGCTGATTGAAACTGAAGTTGCGTTGAACACAAAGATAAAAATGATTTAGCTAAAGCCAACCATAATCTTACTTTTGGCAGTACCGGGGTTAGGCTGAAATTGCCTTGGGGGGGTGGTGTTGAGTTGGTGAGAGAAATGTTTTGGTTTCAAGCAAATGAAAAGAAAAGGAGCCAAAAAACAGAAGCGTTGCAGGCTGGGCGACTGCGAATCAGAGACGAATGAAAGGAGAAAGGAGAGGGCTATGAGAAGAGAACAGGATGAGAGGGGATAGGGTGGGGTGAGAGAGGAGAGCAGGATAAGGAGAGGAGGGGGCAGAGGAGAGGCAAGTGGGGGATGAGAAGAAATAGAAGGGGAGGAGATGAGGTGGAGGTAAAGAGACGTGTGGGAAGGTTTTCTCTATTTGTTTTCAGGTGATTGGTGTAAAAAAACTCTAAATAGGAAGCTAATTGAGAAGACACATTTTCAGTTGGTTTTGGATCGTCAGATTAGTCAGATTTGGACTTTATTTAGTAGTGCTCAATATCTACAATCTAAATCTTAATTGGTCTTGTACTAGGCTTTTCCAAACTTGGGGTCACAACCCCTGCAGATCTTCAGGCTTGCTAACAGGCATAGAGAGTCACTGAGTCAAATACAGAGAAAATGTGTGTTTCATTGTGTGATCCTACTTTTTAATGGTAACCCAGAGGTTGATTGTTAAGACAGCATGAAGTCATCACGTTATTTAATAAAAAAATAGCTCCTTGTTTTGCCCCCTCCTTCAGACCCTTTGGTTCAGTAGGTAGAATGGCCATTCATTTATAACCAGACATTGCATAGTAACTTCCAAACATTGAATCAAAAGATTAAAAATCACTTTTAAAAAATGGTTGTATGGAGAATGTTTTGTTGTTTTGTAATCTTCATTTTTTATATTTTGTTATCCAAAAAAATGATATTTTTTCAATTATGATACCGATCAATATTGTTAACATGTCTATAAAATAAATTAGTGTCTGGTTCATTTCCTGGAACCATCAAGAGGGGCATAGCATGTGAGCCCTACAGGGGGCAGAGCTTAATGCAGAGCTTAATTCAGGGCTTAATGCAGGGCTAAATCAAAATTAAACATTATCTGGAAAAGGCAAAAGTCAATTAAAAGGTAAATACCGCCCCAACTGTTTGAACTAAAATAAATAAGTTACATATTCAAAAAGTACTGAGTCCAGGATAAGCAGTCATTTTCTTGCTTATCAGATTTTCACAGCATCCATAGAAAATCACATACCAATTTGTTTTTCCAAAATTCTCCTTTTGAAACAGCTCAAAAGGACATTTCATTCTCCTTTTGAGCTGTTTGAAATCAGAAGCCATGGTTCCTTTAATAATGGTGAGTCATTCAGGCAGCAAAGCATCCCCAAAACATCACACTACCACCACCATGTTTACCAGTTTGTTTTTTTCGGGCCCATGTCAGAAACCAAGACTAATCTGTCAAATAGAACATTTGTCCAGGGCTCTTGAGGTGACTTGACAGGTGCTTCCAGATGCTTCCTAGCCATTGATATGCGCTTCTTGCTGTCAAATGAAATGTTTGTTTTGTGCCAGACGTAACAAGACCCATGTTGTTTGAAACCTTCCACTTTTGAGTAATCTGTCCATGTAACATTCTTTCTGAGTCTTGGAAGGGTCGTGACATGTGCTTTCAGGTGCTTTTGGACAAACTTGAGCAGACAAGAGATTGGCCCATTAACATTTAAGACTGCTCATATCCAAAATCTCTGAATGGTGTAGTGGTAAAGTCACTGCTTGGCATTGTGAGACCGGGGTTTGGATCTTGCTCATGGATCACCCCAGGAGTTTTGCAGAAGGCTGTGCAGGATTTAAGGGGTTAATGATCAAATATGGTGGCTTGCTTTGCAACGTGCTTTAACTATTCTTTCTGGTGACTTGGGCGCCTGTGAGCTCAGTCGAGGTAAAAGGCCAGATGATGCATTCCTTCCGGCTCATAAGGATTCCAGTCTACAATTTCTGGATGAGTGAGCAGTGGTGGTTTGAACCCTGAATTCTGATTGGCAGAAACCAGTGGTAAACAGTTCATAATAGCTAAATTCCCTTTCAGGGATTATGTTATATGGCCAGTAAACCAATATCCAGGCCTTTCATATTGTGTTATCCATAATAACAGTTCTTAGCCATCGTATATTGTGCCTTAACGCTTAAAGAGCAAATTTTTGAGACAACCTGATATTAGTGAAATATACCGTAAATGAGCATTCCAATTCTTTCTGCTGTAACTAAGGTTTTGTTAGGTACATTTATTTAACTGTCGATAATAGCCATAATTCAAACACATGGAAAGGGACCAAAGCTCAATAATTTAAGACAAAGTGCAAATATAAAATGCGTAGTAAACTTTGAAATGATATTCCTGTTTTCTGACAACTGACTGGTTGCTCTGCACTGTCTGCCTGTTATGTCCCAGAGCCAACCATCTGCAATCTGGAACGTTTTCCCACTGTCAGTGGTGTCACATACCTTATGTACCGAAGTGTACTACTTGACCAGTAGCCATCTAGTCAAAGTCCACTAATTAGGGCATAGGGTGTTATTGGTTTGTCTTGTAAAAGAACTTTGTGACAACTGCTGATGTAAAAAGGGCTTTATAAATAAATTTGATTGATTGATTGATTTTGGAGACAGCAGAGTACTGAGATCAAGTCCGAACTGAAGTCTGGGAACTCATTTCAACTTTGCTCTTCTTTTAATACCCTGCTAGACTGATGGAGTGTTGCTGAGAATACCTCCTCTCATTCTTGCCACATTAACCTAAATGTTAATGCCTGCCAGTTCAGTTCTTTGTGGTTGTTTACTTTTGACAGAGAGAGAGAGAGAGAGAGAGAGACAAAGGAAGATGGAAAAAATGTGTGTGTGTGAGAGAGACAGTGTCTGAGAGAGAGCTATCTAGCAATAGATAAAGGAGAGACTGTGTGTGTGTGTGTGTGAGAGAGAGAGAGACAGAGAGAGAGAGGGAGGGAAAGAAAGAAAAAGGAGAGACAGCGTCTGAGAGGTAAGAGAGCAAAAAAAGTGAGGTGAGACGATCTGAAAGATGGGGAGGGAGGGAGAAAGAGAGGACTGAGAGTGTGTGTCTGTGTGTGTGTGTGTGTGACAGATAGAGAGACAGAGGCAGCGTTAACTAATGAAAGATGTATTATTGTTACACCTTGTGGTTTTCACTCAGTTCTCATAGTCTACAAGGTTATTCTTTGCAGTGCTAATATCTGCGCAACGTGTTACATAATCAGAGGTTCATGTCTTGTAAGACACAAAGACATTCAGAAGAATAGAATATTCATTCTAACACATCAGATTGGTGATTTAGACGGAAATTGGATTCTTATTCTAGCCCCTTTCATACTGCCTTGTCATCAAAAAGCGGAATTCTCAGTGTGACAACGGACATTGGACATTAAATATTCCCCGCTGGAACAGTAATTCACTCTCTCTCACATACACTTTAAATACGTAATTTGAGCCCACAAATTTAATGTACCATTCAAAAAGGACTTTTATTGTGTTTACGGTGATGGTATGCGAGGAAGGCCAGGGGTAGGAGAGCTCTGCAAGGCTGCCCATTACTGCTGACACGGAAAAGTCCCTGACTGGCGGCTTAACCCTTGATTTACATAGGCCAGGCACTGTGAGCCCCATTAACATGGCCCAGACTCCCCAAAATCTCCATCACTACCATCAAATTACCATCACTACCACCAGCACTGGTAACCAAGGCCGACACCTATGGATCTGCTCCTTGCCCATTGCAGCACTCTGATATTTTTTTCACATTCAGCACATGCTCATATTCAGAGTGACCTACAGCAGTGAGTGCATACATTTAGGTACCTTAACATCCTGCCCCGCAGCCCCCCCCCCCCGGGAATGAAACCAACGACCATGGTGTTGCAAGTGTTCTCGCTCCACCATCTGAGCTACGAGGGACCAACGTGGTTTGAAAGAGTCGGCTGCAGCAACCGACCGTCACTGGGGGGCCTCCCAGGTGTTGCTCCCAGGTTCCAGCCTTGAAACCCGGGTGCAATTCCTGCAGGTCGATGACGAGTCCCTAAGAAGCCCCGGGGGAGATGCAAATTGGCTGGCCTCGTCGCCCACTGAGCAGGAAGGCGTCTGCAGGAACTTCCTGATCTCGTTCCAGCGACTCAGGGTCAGGGTTAGGGTTAGGTCGTCAGGCCAACAAGAGTGTGAGAAGTATTGAATCAGGTGGCTTCCTGGTCAGAGGAGGAGTGTGGGGAAAAAATCTGAATGGCTTAGCGAGGATGCCTATTAGGAAAGCTGGCCACGACCTTCTTCTCTCCTGAGTCGCAGTCCATTTGTGAGTAGCTTGTGAAATAATTGTGATGGGCACGCAGAGGTCATCTCACGATTTCACATGTTCAACAGCAAACTGTGATAAACAAGTCTGTCAATTACATGGGACTGCACATGATCCCAGCTACTAATTAATCACTGCAGCTTTAACATTATCCCACACCTGTTTAAACTATTATTGTCTTAAAAACACAAACCCAATAGCTGGAAAAGTATATACACATTGCCCCTGTCTGTCTATGTGATGGGAATTGCCAGGAACCTTGCAAATCAATATTTGCTCAATACAAAAGCTCTTAAAAATATTCAACCCCTTCAACTTTTCCTCAATTTATTGTGATACAACATGACATAAAATTGTTTTAAATCATTAAAACATATATTAATTAATTACAAATACAAAACAGAAACAAATTAATTATATACGTATTTACCCTCTTTAGACAGTATTTGGTAGAGCCACCTTCGGCAACAATTACACCCTTGAGTCTATTTGGTATTTGGTTCAGGCACCTTTGGCAGCAATTACAACCATGAGTCTATTTGGATAAGTCTCTACCAGCTTTACACATCTGACACAGCTATGATACAGCTCCTTCAGTTGTTTATTCATAGCAAAGGGGGGTGAATACTTATGCAGTCAATTCTTTTTCTGTTTCAGATTTGAATTAATTTAGAACAATTTTCAGATATTATTTTTCATTTTGAAAAATAACATTATGGAGTTACTTTGAGTTGGCAAAATCAGTGGCAAAATCTCCTGATTAAATCAATTTTGAATATGTTACATGTAACACAATAAAATGTGGAAGTCCAAGGGGGGTGAATCCTGTACTTAAGTGCCGATGCGGTACACTGTACCGAAAACAGAAATAGAGAGTACAACCAAGGTATATGATGATGGTGAAACATGTTGAAAATGTTTGTGTCCTTTTCATTTCAATTTATTTGATTGTTTGGCCCAGACTTAAATTATCTCTGATGTTGTAGTTACAACGAAACCAAATAAAATATTTAGCATTCATAATAAATTAATCAGATTTGTCACCACCAGCATGTTATTTTCCCAACAAACCAATATAGTGTGCATGTTTAATCAATCATGTTAAGGCTATCACATAATCCAGATTAATATATTGATTACTGTATGTGATTTATAATGACAAATTAAGGGTAAGTGAAGCTGCTTTTTGACATAACACCCATTGACCCATAAGCTTACGGTCCTGAAATCTAGAGCACTGAGTGGACCCAAGTTTTCAAGTAATTAATTTGATAGGAAGGTTTACTGAAATTGATTAAAATGTACATTTATGCAGGGTCAGAATTTAACAGATGTATCTTTTGAAAGCTAACACATTCCCTGAAGTGTTTGGCCTGTTAATTCCAAGCTTCCAAGTTTCATACAGAGTGCTAGTACTTGATTTTGAAGTTCAGAAAATCAAAGACTGGTATGACTTGAAAATAAGACTCACAACTTGATGCTTGAAAAATACTTATATGTATATATTGTCTCCAGTTTTTCAAGTTCTCCCGCTCTAATATTATCCAATGATTTATTTTAACAAATAATCACGGTTTAGTCTGAAAAAAATTAACAGTGCTGCCAACAGTTCATTGAAATTGTTTAAGCCTACTGTACATATAGATGCTTTTTCAGCATGCTGACAGTGTTGCCATTATCTACCGGTTGCAGTGTTTAACTTGGGCCGGAGCTGTCGGTAGGGATGTATTTGGAACCATTTTTGAGGCAATATGCCCCCAAAGAAAAGTTGTAAAGGCATGATTTGCTGTGGATATTTGGCATTCATGTCATGATTTCACTTGTTTACCTCAGACATCTGTGAATCCAGACTACTTTTGAACACTAGTACACTTTCAGATTAGGATGTGTAGTTCAGAGGTTGGGTAATTTTGAATATCTCTCTTTTTGTCCCTCTAGCCAAACCCACTGAAGGAGTACGCCAGTGCTCCCTCCCTTCTAACCCCTTCCCTCCAATGGATGCTAAAAAGGAGACAAAATATAAGGAGCAACCAAGATCAATCTGTGGGGTAAATTTGTTAGGAGTCATTGATTGACAGCGATATTCAAACCCAGTCTGTCAGGTCTGAAACTGCTTACACAGGAGAACAAAATAACTCTTGGGTAACCATTTTATATGTCTTTGGTATAAACATTATTGTTATTGTCTTGCTGAAAGGTAAAACACTAGCCAAGGGTAAGATTTTTAATTATTTTAACATTACAATTAATTTGCATTTAATGCAAATTCCTGTACAATCAGATTTAAAACAAAATATGTATTCAAGGCAAAATATATGTTAACAAAATTTATAATTTGCTCCAGTCTTTCCTACTGTGTATATGAGAGGTATAAAGAAGTACTTCTCTAGATCCATATTTTTTTATAATCCTATTTCCATGCATTTATTACTGAACTACCATTATTGAAAGATAACAGGAATTCACCCACCTTCAAACAGTTTCTTTGAAGCTTGTGTGCATCACAGAGAAATATGGCGAAAATATCATATTTACAGCTGTTTAAAACTCGCGGATGAAACTGAAAGAAAAATAAGGCACAAGTCTCAATCAGGCAAGTAAGGTAAGATTTGAAGTAAAATGTTCTGGTAATTCACCATTTTACCAATCTTTCCCCTATCTTCAAAATGGGGGAGGGGTGGCAAACACCATGTGTAGCCTTTTCCAAATCTCTCAATCAAATCAGGTATTAACACATTTCAGTGTACAGATATTTGTTTGGACGTTTGTTTGGATCCGTAGAAATGCATCAGAAAAGGTATTGGAACACATTCAACTGACTGAGCAAAACACAACACATTCTTTCAGATTATTGCTTGCAAGTCTTGCAACGACCGTCATACCTTGGCGTTGTTTTTTCTCTGTTGCTTTTTAGCAATGTCAGTCACAAGAAAAAAGACAGTTTGTCAATCCCCTCAATCAAACTGATAGCGAAATGTCTGCACCAGACTTCTTGCATGCATTGCATTGAGATGTAAGTTATTAAATTTTGAATAATTTTTCCATATTTGACTTAATTCCATTTGCTTGAAATTTTCTGCATACCCAAGCCATATACACTTGAGTCAGGAAGGTTGACAACTAGAAGACAGCTGGCTGTTAATTATAAAGCTCCCAGTCTAGATTGAATATCATAATTAATTGATGAGTTTGAATCAGTGGTGTTGAGGCTTGGCAAGGAAATAATACAAATCCATGCACAGTTGACCACAAGTTCAAAGCAGGAATCAGCAGGTGAAGCAATAACAAAGCACCGTCAGTTTTTACTCAATCTCTGTAAAAAGCTGAGGGATAGGGCAGTAGAAAGGTAATCACACTAAAAGTCATATAGAGAGCTATGGATGTTAGGAATGACCATCTATGATATCAACATTATAGTGAAACAAGCTGATATTTCGGGTTTTGCTTGTGTACAAATTGTAATCAAATAACATGAGATATTTATAAGGCGTGTTCTTTAGGAATTAATGGAAAAATGGAATTCATTTCTAGGATAAAATGAATGTATGCAGCAACTTCAGCCTCTTTTAATGTAGATTTAGTAGGCCAAGTCCCTGTTTGTGCTACCTACAATACATTGTTGGTTTACAAATTATGTATATGAGGCAGAAACATTGAGTCTTTGTTGAAAGATTCATAGGACGTTTCAATAGGAAGCATACAAACAATGGAGGCCAGTCAACAAATACATAGCAACAGCTGACCTAATTCTTCCAGAACTGCCAATTCGCTGCTAGGTCTTTCTTCTAAGGTGCCAAAATTCAGCCGCAATTCTCACTATCTGAATGTGTTGTTTTGGTTGTCCCTTTTCTGAAACATTTTATTTTTTATTTTTTGGGGTTTCATGTATATTTCCGTACTATAAGGTTGCAATAGTACTGTAAGGACTCCGGAAGTCACTGCATGAAGTTGAATGCAGGCTAGAATCATAAACCTGGTTGGGGAATACCGACAGTTCCAGGAGCTCCGAAAGAGGCCAAAGCAAACTGACTCAGTGCAGTTTAGAGTGGATGGTTGGAATGTCGGACAGGGCTGCTTTATCTCGTTGTGCTCTAGAAACTACTTGTGGTAGGACAGGCACCAGCAAACTTATTTGTAATTGTGGGCCGGAGAACTGCTCTCCTTTAAGTTTATGCGTGCCAGCAAATACGGGCCTGGCTGAGCAAACTGTAAAATAAGCTTAATGGATGTGCATTGGAGAAGAGAAGACATGTCTTGATCTTAGACTCTTTTGAACAGGCTAGGGAGTTGTCACAATGATGCAATGCCATATTGGGTATCATCAAATTGGAAGGGAGAAAATGGGGTAATAAAATAAACAAATCATTATTTCCTGAAAAAATACACTATATAACCTTGAAGTAAACACAATACATTTACAATTAACACAAACATATAGTGTTTTTAAAACATCAGTGTTCTCTGTTGCCTCCAGTTGAATACAATGTCTCTGCTAAATGCAATTCACTTTGGTCGACTGTTGTCTATTTTTTTCCAGGTAGTCCTGTGGGATTTGCCATAACTCTTCAATGAAGCTCTCAGGTGGCCAATCTATTACTGTGAGTGTTCTATTGTCTCCGTGTAGGTCTATATCATATCTTTGCAGAGTCTGGAGTGAATACTGTGTTGAAAAATAACAATGGGCATGTTCTTGTAAGACTTTTCACAGTTAAAGCTCGTACTTCGGTGTCAGATTATGGGCAAGCACTGGATTTCCTTTTGTCTCTCAAGGAAGTGACCTTTGCTGTTGATCAGATGCAAACAGCTTTTTGAGTCTTTCACTGCGTTTTCAGTCTTCCACCAGGGATTCACAAACTTTCCTTAGTGTATTCGAAAATTATATTTAATTCGTAAAATGTAAAATACTTTAAAACACAATCAGGTCGACAAAAAAAATCTAATACTCAAATAACCACAGTTGATTAAGAAATAATAGGCTCCCAGATTTAATACATAAGTGTTTGAAACGCGAGGTCTGTTACCAGGGGTTTCGGGTGGGAGGGTCGAGGGAGGGATTTATAGGAAGTCTGGGGTATTCCAGAACGGACTCTAATTGGCACACCTCACACACAACCCAACTATCAACCATCCTAGGCTACCACAAGCGAATTAGTCAACGCAATTTGGTAATAAAAACTACGCGCGGGCTTTACAAAGGCTGCGGCTGAAGCATCCTTCTCTAATCTCAGCCCGTTGTTTTGGAGTTACATTTTTTTCTTCTGCCTTACGCTTTGACTTACCGGCATTTGTCTTATTATGATAGCATCCCTGATTCTGGAAGCAGTTCAAGGCTTGCTATTTGGATGCATGGGGGAAGAAGACAGGGCAGCTGCCCTTCGAGAATGTTTAGTACTAAAATACCAGCTGGTGACGACAACGTTTTGAACCGCTACATTGCTTTTCTACGGTGTTTTTCACGAACACCTGTCGTTTACACTGTAGCCTATTAATTTATGAGGTAAGAAACTATAGTTTATTTATGCATTGAGGTTTATTTGTGTTTACGATGTGTTGTTATTAACGTTATTTGGTCATTTAAAATCAAGAAAAGTGTTACTGAGGCGATGCACAGCCGTTGCCCATGTTTAGGCTTATCTAATCATCTTCGAATAATACCGTATTCTGTTGCACTGCGGTAAATCAGACATCTTCTTGCGCTGTCGTCAATTGTTCGCTGTCACATCTATCCTGTGCCAGAGTTAGCGTTGCGCGAGAAATTACTGGACGCTTTTCCAGTTGTGCGAGAAATTACTGGACGGTTTTCCACAGGTGCCGCCAACCTTTAACGTTTGTGACAGCTGGCTGGGAGAAAGTGTTTCGCATTAGACTGCATGATCACTGAATTTGTACCAGAATACCGATTTTTAATTCAGAATGAAAAAAAATACTATAGCCTATAGCCTAATAATTTACTTTACCCGTCTGGGAATTTTGGAGGTTGTCTCATCTGAACAATGTCTGTTGAATAACTTCTTAGTTACGTTGTATTTTAAAACAATACATTTAAAAACTCGGAATACGTTTTACGTATGTAGATTAGAGACTAGTAGCTAATTGACTAAACAATACAATAAAAATAAAAATTAGAGTAGACATACAATATATCATATAATATAGAAATATAAAATCTAGCTTAAAATGTATCCTTTATATGACAAATATTTTAATAGGCCTAATTACGGTTATTGATTGTATTGCCGCCTATAGAACTATGAAGATTGAATGTATATAAAATATCCATTATGCATTCTTCAAACCTACCTAATGAAATCTTAGATCCTAGAGTGTACTGTACTGTACTGTACTGTACTGAGTCTGACACTTTCGTTCTGTGTGGACTATATAGCGTTAATAAGGGCTGCAAAATTATTTGAAATCATGTCAAGATTTCAATATTGACATGTGGTATATTCAGACCATGAGAACATCTCAGACGCATGTAATGTCCGTTTTATAGTTTACACCAGTTTCTTTCTCTTGCGGTTTTTTCCCCGTACGCTAAGAAGCGCATGTCGATCCTGAGATTCGTTAAGTTTGTGTGCTGTTCTGTAGGGTCAAATACAGTCAACCGATTGTTGTAGACAGAAAAGATACTGCCTGCCATTTTGCTTTTCAATAATACACGTTTAAGATTCCAGTAGTTCAACCAAGTGCTTTATCTATATCGTACGAATACTCAGACTCGCAATATTTGGTATAAAAATAAAACATTCTATATCCTGCAGCCCCAACATGAATAATCATTCTGAAAGAGTTATCCAAATTATTGTTTTATTTTCTCTTTCAGGATCTGAACAGACTGCATTATCTATCTAAATGAACAAATTCAGCCATGCAATGTTCCTGGAAGGCTGTGATTCTGCTAGCCTTAGTGTCCATAGCGATCCAGTACACGGCCATCCGGACCTTTACGGCCAAGCCATTCCAAATGTGTCCGGTGACAGTATCCAACCCTCTGAACTGTGGCATGCCGGGGCAGGATGCAGTGGACTCCTCATTGGACCAGCGGATCTGTGACGACTTCCTCTACTTCACCTCCAACGCCTCCAGGAAGATCCACGTCCTCATCCTGGCAACGACCCGCAGCGGTAGCTCCTTCTTTGGCCAGCTGTTCAACCAGCACCAGGATGTGTTTTATCTGTTTGAGCCCCTCTATCATGTCCAGATCACCCTGCTCCCCCGGCTATCCCACAGCAGGACAGCGGGGGACACCAGGGTGATGCTGGGGGCCAGCCGGGACCTTCTGCGTAGCCTCTACGACTGTGACCTGTACTTCCTGGAGAGCTACATAAAACCCCAGCCGGCCAATCACACTACAGTCAACTTGTTCCGGAGGGGAGCTAGCAAGGCTCTGTGCTCCCTGCCTGTGTGCGACGCATTCAGCCCCGGGGAGCCGAATGTCGATGAAGGGGAGTGCGTCCGGAGGTGTGGTGTTCTTAACATGACGCTGGCGTCAGACTCCTGCCGGGAGCGACGCCATGTCGCGATTAAGACCGTGCGGATACCAGAGGTGAACGACCTCAGGGCCCTGGTAGAGGACCCCAGGCTCAACCTGAAGGTGATCCAGCTGGTCAGGGACCCCAGAGGGATCCTGGCCTCCCGCATCGAGACATTCCGGGATACTTACAGACTCTGGAGGATCTGGAGGGCCACTGGAAGAAGGCCCTATAACCTGGACCTCAGTCAGCTCACCACAATCTGTGAGGACTTCCTGGGCTCTGTTACCACGGGCCTCAGCAGGCCCCCCTGGCTCAAAGGGAGGTATATGCTGGTCAGGTATGAGGACCTGGCCAGGAACCCCCTCCAGAAGACGCAGGAGATCTACAGCTACTTGGGTCTGATCATGGACAAGAATGTAGGTGACTGGATCCAGAACAACACCAGAGGAAGCAACGACCTGTCGGCCAAGCATAAATACGGCACTGTTCGGGACTCCGCGGCCAATGCCGAAAGCTGGAGACTCAAATTGTCTTATGACATGGTTGATTACACACAGTCTGTGTGTCAGCAAGTTCTACAGGAGCTGGGCTATAAGACTGTCCGCTCCCATGACGAGCTGAAAAATCTCTCCCTGACTCTCATCGAAGACAAAACCTTTTTACCTTTTTTGTAGTAAGGGAAGGTCTATTACAATGCACAAATATTTTTGATATATTTATAATGTTGCCTTAATTTCGTCCCATATTTGCACTAAACCTCAGAAACCTGGTGGACTCCTGTGGTAAGACTTCAGACAGAACAGTTACAAGAAGCATCATTTGAGATTGCTGTTCTGAATTCAGTATCAAAGTTTTATCGACATCGAAGAGAGACTGTGATGCTAGATTTATTGAAACGAACAACCTACAGTGAAGCACCATTCTACGTAATATCCCTGAATGCTGGCAGTTGCATTGACAAAAGTGAATGTTGATATTTGTATATGAAGTGAACTGGACCTACTGTACAATGTTGTTAGGGAATGTGCCTAGTCATCTTTTACTGATACATGCTGAGGTGGAGGCCTAATATAACAACCGTGCAATAAAAATGTGAATGTTGCAGTCGACCTTAACTGTGCTGTTTAACTGTTACTAAGAGTTAATTAAGTAGAACTAAGGAGTGGCCCTTTAAGTTGTGTTAAATTGAATCTTGTCAAATCCACTATCACCAAAGGGTAATGAGTGCAAGACAACAGTGATTGGACTGAGAGTGTGTTCCTAATGACACCCTACAGAATATTCCCTTGTAGTGCACTTCTTTTGAAAAGGGCCCATAAGACTGGTCAAAAGTAGTGTACACTACAGAGAACAGGCTTCCATTAGAGACACGTCGGAGTTTGTCTCAGTTGACCAAATGTCAGTGAGGTTTAGGAGAAGTGTTGTCTTCCAGGCCATTTATTGACACTGTGGAGCAGGCAGGCATTAGGAGACAGCTGCAGTGGCTGATTAGTCTCATACTTTGCTGATGAGGAAGTAAACTAGCTGCGGTCGTTGCAACATCATCAGGATTTCTTATCTCTGGAAGGAATATCACAGAATAAATGTATCTGTTTATTTTTATTTTTACAGCAGTGTATAATGTTTCTTGATGAAACAGGGATATGTATGGGCTTGGAACTGACTATTTAAAAAGTTATTTAGAAAATTCTATTAAATATTAATGGGTGTTGATACAATTTTATTATTTACCCCTAAATTACCCTGTTTAGAAATTTGTGGGTCTGGGAACTGATTCTGTCATGCACATGGGCTCAAATTGGCATCAGTTCAGAAGACCTGTTCTACTTTGAAATTAACACCCATCCTTAATCAGGCCATGTCGACTTTTAGATCTTTTCGGGAAACAACTAGAGTTATCGACATCACTAGTATCATTTATTTTTGTGTTGCCTATTTTTTTCAATTTATTTTTATATTTATGTTGGCTATTTACTCCTTTGTTGTTTGGCCAATCAATCAAATGTATTTTATAAGCCTTCATCATCAGGTAGCTAGGAACGACAAATGTGTATAATACAGTACACTAAGTAAAATGCATTTTTGTGGATCAAGTTTTGATTGAGAAGTGTTATTTGAACAAAGTTGAATCTAATGCAGTATTTTCTATATCCCAATCCTGACAATACTAGAGCAATTACTTTGGGAATGTTGGAATGAGATCATATGGCCAATGAGATTGCTATTCTGCTACATTAAAAGCCCTCAGGATCCCATCCATCCATTCTCTGATTTTCTTATATTTTTTTTCCTGAATAGTATTCCTTTCAAATCATCAAAACCCACTCCTAAAAACTGTACAAGGCAGAGAGAGAAAGCAAAAAATGGGGAAAGAGGGAGAGAGGGGGAGAGAGAGGGCAGAAGGAGGAGGTGGGGGGAAGAGGCAGAGAAGGTGGAGAGGGGGAGAGAGAGGGCAGGAAAGAGCTGGGAGTGAAAGAGGGATGCAGAAAGGGAGATGAACCCAGGAGAGAGGGGGAGAAAGAGGCAGGGGGGGAGAGACAGAAAGGGTTAGAGAAAGAGGGAGGGGAGAGAGACAGAAAGGGTTAGAGAAAGAGGGAGGGGAGAGAGACAGAAAGGGTTAGAGAAAGAGGGAGGGGAGAGAGAGAACGAAAGGGTTAGAGAAAGAGGGAGGGGAGAGAGAGACAGGGTTGCAGAAGAACGGGGGTGGAAGAGAAACAATGTTCTAAATGATTTCAGTTCTTTGGCAGGTTGGCAGAGGAACAGTTCTTAGGTACAGAGCAACAGTTCTTAGCCACAGAGCTGCAGTTCTTGGCCACAGAGATGCAGTTCTTAGCCACGGACCTGCAGTTCTTAGCCACAGACCTGCAGTTCTTAGCCACAGAGATACAGTTCTTAGGTAAAGTGCTGCAGTTCTTTGCTTTAGTTTTACGTACAGAGGTAAGGTTGTTAGATACAGATCTAAAGTTCGTAGGTACAGAAGTACAAATATTAGGTACAGTTCTGTTCTTTTCTTACTTTACTTCACAAGTACACAAGATGCCCAAAAGGAGCACGACTTACCATCCCTGTCTGGTACAGGAATTGTGTGCAAAACTACAGTATAGAGAAACACTTATACCCTAGAAACTGTTAGAAGGATCACAAACCAGGATTTACTTAGACTTCCCTTGGATTGAATGGGCATTGTTCCTACCAGGATAGAGTGACCATGTGCAATGCTTGTCAAGTAGAAAGAATCTGCTCAAAGGGGGCTGAAAGCAAGCATTGAATACATAGACATTGGAGGTATCCAGTGTTTAATTTGTAAATCAGGAGGTCCCTGAAAACACACTGGGTTTCATTTGGGGGGGGTTGAGCATGTATTTTCACCTGCTAGGTCCGGCAACTTGACTCAGCCAAGGGAGCAAATCGATACAAATGAAGCGCAAATTTCGGACATAAAAAGGCAAAAACCTTCACAATCCTGTCAGGCGGTGCTGAGGCTAAAACAAGGGGCTGCAGGAATAAGCAACTATACAAACTCTTATCACTTTTAGTAGAATGTTTACTGTGCAAATCGCACCACAGTGATGGAAAAATACAAAAAATGCATGACAAACACCAGGTCCGTGGAAAATAGGTGCCGGAACAAACTGAGCAAAATATGAGAGGTTCCGGATCCGGCTGAAATAAAGAACTAGAGGAACCGCTGCAGTCCATTTACTGTTGTCATTGTCTGGTATGGTCCTTCATAATAATCTCTTTCATCTGATGAATATGGGGAGATATACATTACCAGGGATGTAACCACTAAACACTACTTCATGCCTTTCCATCATAAACATGGACCGGAGACCCTATGTGCGTCCAAAGATGCAACCTATTCCCTAAACAGTGGACTACAGTGTGCTACACAGAGTACCCTGGTCATGAGAAGTGCACCACTATATAGGGTGCCATTGAAGGTACAGGCCCTGTCAGGCTGCAATGACTGATGTAAAATATGGAGTTGGGTGTAGAAGATGGAGTTAGGGGTATAGAAGATGGAGACGGGTGAAGAGGATGGAGTCAGGGGTGTAGAAGATCGAGTCAGGGGTGTAGAGGATGTAGCCAGGGGTGTAGAGGATGGAGTCAGGGGTGTACTGGATGGAGTCAGTGTATGGGGACTGGAGGTATAGGGAACACACGGCAGGGATGAGTGGGGACTGGAGGTATAGGGAACACACGGCAGGGATGAGTGGGGACTGGAGGTATAGGGAACACACGGCAGGGATGAGTGGGGACTGGAGGTATAGGGAACACACGGCAGGGATG
>JACXGI010009096.1:5785-31496 GCA_016801175.1 Esox masquinongy
CCCCCCCCCCCCACCCACCCACCGGAGGACACCTGAGCTGATAGCAACTGTTACCACGGCACAGAGAGAGAGCCCATGTGTTAATGAGAAAACACGCTTTACCCAGCATCCAGACCAGACCACAGCCCTTCCCACACGACCAGGCACCGACCATCTGTCCACGGGTGAGGGTGGCCCTGTTGCAACCCTAAAAATAGCCCCCCGACTTTGACAACAAAGCCCACACCACGACCCCATCCCCCCACACATCAGAGAGGAAGAGGATCAGTCACACCTCCCACCACATGCCTCTGTGACTGGGAGACTGGGAGGGAGAGAGCGAGAGGGAAGGGGGGATCCTGGGTGTATGGGGGTTGGGTGACCAGAGTGGGGGGTGGGTCGTTTCAGAGCCTGAGGTTCTGCAGCATTTTAACTGGTTACATCAGTTTAGATAATGAGTCAACTCTGGACTTGACTTCTGGGAATGCAGAGGAGATGGCAACGACAGGGGTCAATTCTAGGTCATTACGGAGGGATGTAATGACCTAGAACTAGCAGCACCTGCTCACATATCAACTGAAATGGAACCGTACAAAGTAGGAGTTCAAATAAAAAAGATCCCCACGCAATGGTTTTGCAGAGGAGGGAAATATATTCCTGGGAGGTTCTCTTCTGCACTGTTCTATCAATCCAGTTAATTTGGAGGAGGAGTTAAGATCTGTGAAAAAGAGAATTTCCTGTTGTGGGCATGTTGTAGAGGATGTCTGACATTAAACATCATGCAAATCTCTAAAATCTCTTTTCATCAAACACCTTCTTAGGGACATGACCAGGCAATGTCTCCATTCAGACAGGACGTTACTGTGGAAATGGGAAATTGAACCATAACGCAACTGTGTCCCTGAGGGCACATTTCTGTAATGATCTTGTCGTGGTGATCTAGTCTACACTGGCCTTTAATATGAGAGGCTTACATTACTGCCACATTAGAGAGGTCAGAGGGATGGACACAGACAAAGACACACACACCCGTACATAGGGAAGGAGACAGAAACAAAAGGAAAGTGCTAAAGATATTGAATGATTGAAACAACGCGTCATAAATAAGTTGGCCTAACAAAAGAACAAAACCATCTGCATACACTTCACCCAAGACACACCGGCCTCACCTGCAGTGAGCACATGCTTAATTACCCACAGGCGTGGGCCAATCATGTTTAATCACTACAACATGTTCCACATTATGCTAACCAAAATGGCAGAAATGATCTGTCCCACTGAATTTGAACTATGGGGAAATGGGGAAATCTGACACCAAGGTGACGATGAGGTGGGTGCCAGGCCTAACATTACGCAACCTTTTTCCAGCAGAATATTAAGACAGAATTAATAATATCATCCCTTCCTAGGCCAGTGAGCTCAGAGAAAATGTAGGCTGGAGAGTGTGAGGAGGTCCTCTCTATCCCTCTTCCTCTTCCTCTCCAATTTATCTAACATTTCAATTGAACTGTTATTGAACTACTTGCTATTGAACTCTGTGAATAATTACTAATTTATAATATTATATTAAAGTAATCAGAATGTTCAACAGAATAATTAGTAGAAATATATCAAGAAAAAAAACAATATACAAGAAAAAAAACTATGGCATGAGACAGGTTCTCTTGGT
The DNA here is from genome assembly GCA_016801175.1 of Esox masquinongy. NCBI lineage: Eukaryota > Metazoa > Chordata > Actinopteri > Esociformes > Esocidae > Esox > Esox masquinongy. Next base: position 7,434 of record JACXGI010009096.1, read on the forward strand.
TTCTCTCTCTCTCTCTCTCTCTCTCTTTCTGTGTTTCTCTCAACTGGGATGAGAGGTCAAATAAGGCATTAAAGTCAAATCACTGCTGGGAGGCCAGTTTGACCCAGTTAACAGAGCCCTCCTTCCCTTTCCACCTGGCATGCTTGGTGATGTGTGTTTTCATCGAGTTCCTGTCCACCTTAACTGTTTATTAAAGCAGTGGTGGGTCTTGGGCTGGAGGTATTGAAGGGGTTGTGGGATTCTAAATACAAATAATAAATATATTTCTTATGTAAAAATAAATACTACAGTAAATAATGTAGGCTCTTTCTAAAATTTTGGTTATCTTCTTGCTTAATTAGCTATTGAGGCTTGAAATTAACAAGCTAGCTAGCTGTGTTCATAGCTACTGATTGAGTGATGCATTGCTAATGTACTGGCATAGCAGGCTAGTTGGCTAGCAACCTTCCAAGCTGATTTGTAACATTATATTCAAGGAGTATTTGCCAATACATTGACTGAAAATTAAAATAAAGATGGTAGTTATGAGTACACATGATTCAGTTTAACATTGAACATTTGGCATTTCGGACACATATACTTTTGCAAATTGGTAACATTAAGTTCTTGACCGAGGTTGCCATAAGTTGCTGCAATCAGGCAAGTTCGTAAGTGCAAATTGGATTCCATGAAATTTGGAGGGGAGATTTAGCGCTTTTAAATTGATCAGAGTAGGCAACTGGATTCAGCCATGGCTAATTTAACATTGAGAAACGATCACATAATGTCTCTTATGTTATTCATAGTAGTACTTGGGAACAGATTTACAAAATTATATTTTTTTAGCTGAATTCCTAGTGATTTCAGTCAAGACAGCATACACTTCTCTCCTTTCCTCTTCTCCATTCTCCTCATCCTTTAACAGAATTAAATCAAGGAGAATGTGCCTCCTTCTCTCCCTCTTTTGCTCGTTTGGAGAATCTGGAGCACCTGACGCTCATTAAGCCGTCAGTTAGCTCATCGCTTATGAAGACAGACGCTCAGCCGAAGAAGAGGGGCACGGTCCCTTGAATTCCAGCCATAGCTAAGCTACTCTCTTAATTAGACCTGTCTACACAAACACAAGGACAACAACAAAATGAAAAACAACACTGGGACCAGTTTCAAATGATAGCATATCTGGGATGCTGTGCAAGGAGAGGTTTTAGTTTTTCTTTTTTGGTCGAGTGGGTAGATGCACACTTCACTTCACTCACAAAACATGGAGGCGCACACACACACACACACACACACACACACACACACACCAATCATCATCTTTTGACTAAACCCTCACACCCTTAGCAGAGAGTGCCTGACAGCCAATTTCTTTTCCTTTCTCCCACAAAATGAGTTCGGAGAGCTCTCCACCCCCCTGAGCTTGACTAACAAACCCCCGAAAATTCCCCATAAGACTTGCACTGAATGCTACACATCAAATTGCTGAGAGGAGATAGAAATATACATTTGGTATACACTGTGTCCAGTGTGATAGCTACTCAGCTATCTACATGCTCTCGTGACCACGCAGGATACAGAGGACCACAGAGCTGACACTCCCCAGGCCACCAGAGCTGTAGAGCAAGTGATGGAGGAGAAAGAGTAGGATGAGGAGGTTGGAGGAAAATTGTGCTGCTCAATAGAGGAATGAGATGAATACACAGCTGATATGGACACACAGACATCACAGTCCAGAGCACTGATCCATTCATATGTACTGATGCTACAGAATAAAGCATTACCTAACATCCAAAGAGTTGTATATACAAATGTGACTAAAAACACTGTGCAAGAGCACAGCACTTGTAACGCAAGGGTTGCCGGTTTGATACCTATGGGGGGAAGGGGGATCAGTGTAAGGAAATTTATGGACGCACTGTGAGTCGCGCTGGATAAGGGTGTCTGATGAATACAAAAAAATTTGGTTTTACAACTGTGCTTGATAATATACTTCATTGTGATGAGGCCACTGTAAACAGGGCCAATAGAGAATGTGTAATTATAACGTATTTAATGGCGGTCTTACTGCGCTACTGTTAGCAGAGTCAGACATAGTCATCAATACGTAGTTGACGAACGCTTTATTTCACCATGTGCATCCAGGCTCTCCTGTCTTGATAATAGTGTCTGCAGCTGTCTGGGAGTTAACTGATAATTGAAGAGGAGAGAGATGAGAGGAAAGTGTGTCACAGCACGGAGCGGGGCTGGGCTTTTGGGAGAGAGGGTGCTGGGGTGGGTGTGGAAGTTATATCACGCCACTGCAGCTTGCCACTTCTACACACACACACGATGCAAGGAAACATGCTTAGTTGGTCAAACCCAGCTTATATCGTGTTGTAAAGATTAATGGTGTAGTGGTTTTGATCATATCACCACATTCTCTAAAAAACACATTAAAATCTGGAGGAGATTCAGTTTTTCTGCCTGGTGATTTATTTTGTATGTGGTACCTTCCATCATGTACCCCTTCTCTTCACTCACCCTTCTTCACCACCTCTCTCTCCCTCTATCTTGCTCCCTCCAATCTTCCTCCCTTCTCACCCAATTGCCCCTTTCTCTCCACCTCCATTGCTCTACCTCTCCTTATCCATCCCTTGATCTGTCTCTCCCTTCATATCTCTTTCTCTCGTCCCCCTCCATCTCTCAGGGACTGACAAGACAGTGTATGGACGACTAGTAATGTATTCCCCCACGCGGGGACCAATGAAGACCCCATCTTCCTCATCCAACTGAGCAATCAATCTCACTTTTCATTCACCCCACGCAGTCCCATGATTAGTACCACTGTGATCTGGGAGACTATGCCTTGGGCACCTATCCCTGGCCAGAGGAGCACGGGGCCAGGGGGTCCTTGAAAACAGATCATCATTGGAAATGGATGAAAACTATATAGGACATGCATGAAAACTATTGAAGTATATCCACTGAGCCCTCAGCCATGGGTTATGTGAGGCTGATGGTGATCTCCCAAACATCTGTGAGGTACAGGACACTAAATACACAGAGACCAGTTACAAACACACACTAACCAATTACAAACAATCACAACCAGTCACCGTACAAAAAGGAATACCATGAACAATATCACAAATTTCCATCAGATTAATTCATTTCTGTTCAGTAATGAATTAATCTGAACAGAAATGAATCAAGTACAAACAGACCTACTGTTTGTCCTTGGTTCAAACTCAAATTCTTCCTCAGTCATTGTCATTGTCTAATTTCATATACATTATCGAGATAGCAAAGATCAACCAACACAGATAGAGACTGACAGACAGAGAAAGAGCGATGGACATAAACTGATAAAATAGAGTGATAGAGAATAGGAGAGAGATAGAGACAAAGAGAAAGAAAAGGACATAGCGAGAAAGAAAGACAGAGAAAGACAGAGATGAGACAGATAAAGTGACACAGAGAAATGGACAGATAAATAGAGACGGACAGAGATCAAGTTCAAGTGGAGCTCAGCTCCATCTCATCCTCCTAATGAAGGCAGACATGTCTGTTTCTTATATAACAGGGCTTTTGACACACACACGCACATCAGAGCAACAGGAGACTCCGGGAGAGTCAGGACAATCTCTTGGTCCTCTGTCAGTTACAGTCAGGAAGGTTCTTATAGGACACAATGAGATCAGGAAACTGAAATCTGGATGCCACATTCTATTTCAAATGCATCCTCACTGTCCTATTCTAACCATTTGCTGAACATTTGAAACGCTTCATGCGTGTGGTATTCAATGTCAGTGATTTATCAAAGGCTAATTACAAGTTTCACCGATAAACATATTCGCAAGTGACAGACAGGCTGTCTGAGTTTGGGTAGCCATGGCAACCATGACTCAAAGGGACAGCGTAGCTATCGCAACGTGTCATTGGCCAAATCCCATTAACTTGTTTCTCCTGTTAATGCAGGAGCAACCGGCAGCACGTTGATGATGTCACAGCCTTTGTCTGGCAGGAAGACGGAGATAGTGGTGTCTGGACTTCATCTGAGTCCCAGCACCCAACAGGAGCCAAGGCAACGGCTTCAGGATGGATGCGTGACGCAGATGGGACTTTGCAAATCACCTGCCAGGATAGGCTGCCTATCACACAGTCCAACCCAATCAATGCTATCGGTCTGATAGGCCTGCTCCTCCTGGTGATGCCATAAAAATGGAAGTGGATCTAACTTTCTGCTATTGTCACCATGGCCAAAGGGGTCATTTCGGGTCCTCCGACAAGAAGATATGAAAAGGACCTGCATGGGATATAACTCGGTTACAATTCCCTTTGGTTGTTTGTTTTGCTGATTGCAGCGTGTTGAGTGAAGTGATGGATGAAAAGCGGGCCACGGTCTAGTGAGCAAATTACTCTGACATAAGGATGTATATTTCATATGTACATATTGGAGCAGCCCAAGACTCATAGTAATGAACACCTACGCATGAAAAAGCACGCACACACTGTACTCTTGAAAGCAATTATCCATCAGCACTAGGCCTCGGTGAAGAAAGCTAGGCCTATCAATAAAACTGGCTGCCTCTAAAGCCCCCTTCACACATACCGTCTAACCTCAACTCCACCTCCACCGTTTTTACCACGTCGTTTCTCCAGACAACAAAGGCTCCAAGAAGGCCACGTGGTCCAAGCTGAACCTTCTAGAAGACCTCTCTTCCACACAAGTAACGGCTGCTACAGTGCAAGATAATCAGCCTCTTTAAAAGCTTTTTAATGGCTATTAAACAAAAGACAGGGAGGGCCATAAACAGCAAGACGATGTTGAGTAAATGCATGACCCAGGGGGGTGGTAAACAGAGTGAGGGTTTTAGAAGTGTCTGCACTCTCTCCCCTCCTTTGCAGGCTGGCTCAGGTGTGGAGAGCCTGTCTGGGGAGGGAGAGGACTAGCAGGAGATGGATATAACACGCCTTTCATCTAACCTGCCAGGGCTCCGGCGCTCAGCATTCACTTGGCCTGCTGCTCAGGTTTCCAGGTCTACAGTGTTTTCACTGTAATGAAGAGGAGTTTGTGGGCTACACAGCCTCTAGACCTTGTCTCAGGATCTAGCCCTGCCACAGTTGACCAGGCTCTTCTACATTTTAGTGTGTTTTTCAATTGGAGCATGAAATTACCTTGTGATTCCTTAGGGGGGATTCAACACAGGGTGTGCCTGTCTCATACATGATGAAATGGTGCGGGCAGACCCATGATGTGTTACACTGATACATGGATACATGCATATGTGCGTTTTGTGATGATTATGAAGTGTGCGTGTTTATTTTATAATGAGTGTGTGTGTGTTTGTCTGTGTAATTCTGCAGACATTTTTCTGTATGTTCCTCTATGAAATCTCTGATCCCCCTTCACACACGTATGCTACTGTTTGTCCCACATGACTCACTGTGTGAAGCTCCTTCCCATCGACCCAGAAATGCTGCTGGGAACACTCTTTTGTCTTCAACAGTTACTCTCTTCCCCATCTCTCTCTCTCTCCCATTTCTCTCTTCTCTCTCTTTCTCTGATCTCTTTGTTTTTCTATATCTTCTTGTTGGCTCTCCAGACCTCCTGCTTTGTCTGTATGTCTGTCCGTCAGTCATTCTCTTACTTTCAGCCACTAGGCTAACAAAGGTGTGTCCTATTAGGCCTTTTCACACTGCATTGTTCTTAGGCCCGGGCTATCTTAGCCCCAGACTAAGACTGGCCCTGGGCTTTCTTAACCTGTGTTCACATAAGAGTCTGTTCACCCTGGGCTAAGGTTAAATCTAGGCAAAGGATTCACAATTGTATTCCTAAACCCTGGGCTACCACACAAATACGGCACAAGTCTATTTTACATCTCTAACAAGCCACAACTGTGGCATGCAAATAATGTTACATGTACATCACTGACATGCTATCAATGTTACGCTCCCATGATTAAATTAACGACTTTATGACATCGGTTCATCAAGTTGTCCACCCTGAAAATGCTGATGTGAAAATATGAACATGAGGCGGAGAATGTGACAAGTTCGACCTTTTGTCTTTCAACATATTTCCTAGGTTTAATTCAAAAGCTAGCTACAGCAGCTACTCTGGTCAGATAAGGACAGTACAATGAAACAAAAAATATTTGATGAACGAAAAGACTGAAACAGAGCCGCAGTGTAGTTGTTGGTGAAGGAGCGCGTTATGAGCATGTAAATCAAGTGAAAGTGCATATTTTGTGATTGGACCATAAATGTTCTAGGCTTTTGTTTCTGGACCTTGTTTCACATTAGTTGTTTTGTCACCCTGTTTTGGGGGCTAGCCCTAAAAAGTCATAACCCTGCTCCGGAGCAGGTCCAGCTAGCCCTGGGCTAAGCTTGGCGCTAGTCCACTTCAAATGTGCTTAGGCCTGGGCTAAAATCTCCCTTAACCTTTGGCTAAGGAGGCTCATAGCCCTGGGCTAAGGTGCAGTATGAACACGGCTATTGTCTAGTATAGTACTGCAAATTACAGAAATTAGTGTGTTCCAAGGTGCCATCCTGATGATGACATCCTGATAAATCACAATGACCCAGAAAAAACACCATCCATCCAGTGCCTCCATAACTCTGCTTTGACCCTGTCATAGCCCCTAAAAGGTTTGTTTGCTCGTACTAGGAAGAGCCTGGGAACACCACCTGGTTAGGGCGCTCCTAGTCAGAGACAGACAACTAGTCAGCAAAATTCCCATTACAGTGGTAGAGGTGTAGACCAGGGGGAAGACCAGGGGGACAGCCACTCTGTTTTTATTAGGGACCGTCTGAGGTTAATAGGAAGCAGAGTCAATTTTAGACAAGGTGCTATCACAACCTGGATGTTTGGAGGACTAGCTGTCTGCAGGTCTAGCTGTCTGCAGGTCTAGTGGTCTGCAGGTTTAGTGGTCGGCAGGTCAAGCGGTCAGCAGGTCAAGCGGTCTGCAACTTTAGCGGTCGGCAGGTTTACGGGTCGGCAGGTCTAGTGATCTGCAGGTTTAGCGGTCTGCAGGTCTAGCGGTCGGCAGGTCTAGCGGTCTGCAGGTTTAGCGGTCTGCAGGTTTAGTGGTCTGCAAGTTTAGGGGTCTGCAGGTTTAGCAGTCGGCAGGTCTAGTGGTCTGCAGGTTTAGCGGTCTGCAGGTCTAGTGGGACTAAATTCACTGTGGATGTCAGCTCGCATGTAAGGAGTATAATAAAATAAAGAGTATAATAAAACACATACAAAAAAACAGCAGCCTGTCTGGGAAATCTGACTTCCCACAGTGATCTGATTGGCTGTCAGGCGCTGAGCAGAGAATTTAACCTGCTAGCTTGGCCTAAGCAGGAGATGCTTTCATGACCCACCTAATGCAGAAGACAACGTGTGTGTAAAATGAAACTTGTGCGTGTGTGTAAAATGAAATTATTTGTTGTTGTTGTTGTTATTACAGCATCTGTGGTCATTTAACTAGCTATTGACCATCACAGCCATAACATGTGTGTATAGAATGTTGTGTGTGCGGGCGGTAAATACCTGATTCATTTCACCGTAACCTAGTTTCATAACGCTAAAGAGAACTAAAGAGGTCGACAGTGCACTCTGCATGTTGTAAAGCATTGAATGATCATTGGCATACGCCCAGCGGTCATATGAGAAACAAGCATGTAAATGTTAAAGTAGTTGCTCACGGTTACATGTTCTCCAACTCCAATGACCTTCCTTTATCCCCTCCCTGTATTTCTACTCAGGGCCATGCTTCCCCTGGCCCCCTACTAACAGAGGACAACAGCACTTCCTGAAAGTCATAAATAAAATGGGTGCAGGCTCGGTGTAGTGTTTCCTGGATAAGTAATGGCAAAATTACTGGTTGCATTACAAAGGAACTGTATTAGGCCTTGCAATTGACCGCTGAAAAGATGGGTGTCCTTAATCAGGCCCTGACTGCGACCCCACTAAATCATGCCATTCTGGGGGCAATGAAAGGCCAGAAATACATGCACCATTACAAGTGAAACGCTGGCCAATCTGTTCACAACCTCCAAGGGAGAGGAAGAAAGAGAATCTGTTTGTTTATTTTTCCTTGTACCCAAGTAATAAAAAACATTGAAAATGTTTTTATACTTTTCAAAATTTTTTGTGTGTAATGTTCACTTAGAATTCCTGATTGGTCATTTTTATTTACTTGATTCATTAATTTCATTGTAATTCAACCAGAAAGGTAATTTGAGAATGAAAACACATATTCAATGATGACCTTTCACCTTTGTTCATTATGATTTTCATTTTGTTATTTTTTTAAATTTTTTTTTAGCTTTGGCCATGATAATAAATGTATTCCATGCCACCAAAGCCCCCTTGAATTGCATCCAAAAACTCAGAGAGTTGGAGCAAGCATTAGCAGGGGAGTTTCAGAATTAAAGTGGGAACAGAGTTGCGAGAAAAACAGAAAACAAGCTTGAAAAAGTAAGACAGGAAAGGGAGGGTGCGACGTTGTGCAGTGTTTGTCTTCGCCAGTGAGGTTTCCTATTGAGGGCGTTATCTTTCCTGACTGCCTGCCTTCTCACCAGGACCCCACAGACCACTGGCTCCATCTCCACCTATAGCTGCTGCAGACCCAACCCCCCAATCCCCTTATCCTCCCCACTCCCTTCCTCCCCCAACCCACCTCCATCACTCCACCAACCATCCAATCCAGCCTCATCACCTCCAGAGGGTCAAAACAGCTTGAATGGGAATCAATGTGCTTGGAAGTAGAGAAACACAAGGTTAGGAGGAGTAGAGTGGAGGGATAAAGAAGTGCCTTAATCAGCAGTGTTCTGTGTCTCTGTTGGAGAAGGGAGGGGTAGCAAGCATTCCATGTTCCTTTGTCCATTTCAGCTCTTATCAAACATGTGGCCAGCTATAAATAAAGGGCAATGTGCTGGACAGAGACAGGCAGACAAAACCACTGAACTGAGGTTATGAACAATGAAATAGAAAGGAAGGTGGAGCAGAGAAAACTTTCAGAATACATGGCAAGTACTGCTGATTATCTTTGTCTTTTGTCCCTTCCCTCTCTCGCACTCTCTCTTCTCTCTCGACCTGGCTGGTATCAAATCAGTTTGAATTTTTTTGTAATACACAGGTGTGGACCATCAGTGAAATGTTTTTGGCACTTTTCCTTCAATGCAGAGTTAAAAAAGAGAAAGAGATTAGACAACAAGATAGATAATATACCGTAGCAACAGTGCATCTGATGAGTTTTCAAGTGTATGTGCAGCACTCGTATGTGTGTAAATGTTATGTGAGAATGAACATGTGTGAGAGCAGAGTTTAATACAATGTGTGTTTAAAGTCTGGGAAGCCATTGATTAATCATTTTGCCGTCATGTAAAACATACTTTAACTTTTGGCTTAAATGTAGATGCTCTACAGAGCCCGTCGTTTGAACACATGATGTATCTGTACTGCTTGCTATGTCTGCCATCCAGTAGATTAGGGAACCTCCTATGGCTTGAGTCTTTGACTTTTTTAGTCTTCCTCTAACACCGCCGGATGAGGAGGTCGTGGATGAGTTGGGATGGCAGAGAGTTTGATGAACTCCCACCACCCTCTGAAGCTTCTCTCAATCTAGGGTTGTGCAGTCAGTTGCCATACCAAGCGGATATGGAGCCAGTCAAGATGAACTGAACTGTGCAGCTGTAGAATTTGTCAGCATTGCATGGCCACAGCCAAATCTTTTCAACCTCCTGAGAGGGAAGGGGCACTGATGTGCCCTCTACAACTGTGTGTGTGTGGGTGTGTGTGTATCATTCATTTCTCAGTGATGTGTACACACCCACTCTTACTCTGATACATACACTGAAACTGCAAAGCGTCAAACAGGCACATCAACTATAAATCCATTTAGATTATATACCCACCTAGTATAGCTCATCATGTCATATGCTCACCATCCAACGCATATTACCATATGTCAACACTACTTAGATGTTGTGTATTCTGTCTCCATATGTTGTCTGCTAGCAGCACATCACACCTAGTTCAATTATGGATATGTGGAAGTGTACTTAGCGAATGAAGGCAATTCTGATTTATCCTCAGCCACTCCTCTATCCCAGGAGACAGACTGTCTAGCAGCAGAACCCAATGGGCAAGCCGGACCTGTAAGCCTGTCTACCTTAATACTGCAGCAGAAGCCTCACTTCCACTCCCAGACAGGAGCCACAGAATACCAATGAATTATTTACAAGCCAACTTTAAGTCACCTTTATACACATACTATATGACTGTGATTCTCTTTATCTTTCACCTCATTGTCTAGCCCTCAACTCTCCCTCACAACCCCTCACAACAACCTCTCTCTCACTACTTTATCAACCTCCCTCTCTCCCTCAACTACCTTCCTTTCTACCTCTCAACTCGAAGTTGACCGATTGATCGGCCTGGCTGATTAATTAGGACCGATTTGAGTGTTTCAAAACAATTGGTAATTGTCATTAAGCCTTAGCCTGTAGGCTAAACTATTGGCTTAGCTATAGGCTAAGATAAGCCAGCGGCAACCAATACTATGAAATATGATATTGATTGTTGATTTCTAAAGCGTATTTGCAATGGAATATAAAACTTTGCCTACTCTGTTCTGGTCAAAACCGAAAGGCGGGAACTGCCCTTCGTGTCACAAAAACCGACTGGTCATTAATTGCTCAACTTCTTAACACTTGTTATGTTAAGAAGTTACATTAAGTGTTCAATGTTTGTTCAGTCCAGGCACAGAGCTTAGCCTTCTCTCCCATGGGTGCAAGCCCGAGCCATGCTGCACACTCATCATGCCCACCAAAGCTCCGCTCCTGGCGTGTTACCTGGCTGACGTTTTATATGGATTTTTTTGTTCAAGAAGTTCTTAAATTTTCCATTAAATCAAAAGAAGAGAGAGAGAGTGGCTGCTGAACAAGTGATGCCAAGGATTGGCATGCACACAGTCCTGTTACAGTCCTGGATCAGAAATGAGTAATCTATGCAAAGAATTCTCCCTCTCAAGCAAAACAAAGCAGCAGTGCCCACTTAGCATAGCTCACCAAACACATAGCTAACCAACCAACCAGCCGTTCAGTGAGGGAGTTAGCATTGCAGCTAACCAAACACCCAGCTGCCAAGCCAGCAAGCCAGCCCTGCCCCCATTCTAAGAGTTGGGCCAAGGCCATGGTCTGCCATCAGTCCCCCTCACTGCTATCCTCTCCACTCCTCCATAAAGTGACAGCAGGAGAGTGTAGCCTCCTTTTGTCCAGACCAGATTAGTCAACACAGGGGGAGGGCAAAGGCTAAGACAAGAGGACATCTGATTTCTCCTGAGAGCATAACGACCATAACACACTATCTATACAGAGCAAAGTGCATTAATCAGCAGCATTTATGAGGTTAGAAAGACTTGCACAAAGAAACTTCACCCCATGGTTTTCTATTTACCATACAGCCAGACCAAATGAAGAAAACACAAATGTCAACATTTATCTTAAAGGTGAGTTCATACTTGGATCCAAAGAAAAACACCCATAAATCATTGAAAACAGGTACAGTGAATTTTCTGAATGTGATTACAATAAGAAAAAATACAACCCTGTTTCCAAAGTTGTGATGCTGCGTAAAATGTAAATAAAAACAGAATTCAATGGTGTGGAAATCATTTAAACCCTAAATTTAATTTAAAAAAAGTATAAAAATAGCATACCAAATGTTGAAACTGAGACATTTTATTGTTTATTGAAAAAGGTCAACTGGCAACAGGTCGGTATCATGATTGGGTATTAAAAGATTCCAGAGAGGATGGATCTGTCAGAAATGAGGATGGTGAGGGGTTCACCAATGTGAAAGACTGCACGGGCAAATAGTGCAACAATTTAAGAATAACATTTCTCAATGTAAAATTGATAAAAAGAAAAAAGAGTTTGGGGATCTCATCATCTACGGTACATAATATCATTAAAAGATTCAGAGAATACGGAGAAATCTCTGCATGCAAGGGACAAGGCCGAAAAGCAATATTGGATGGCCATGACCTTCCGGTCCTCAGGCAGCACTGCATTAAAAACAGACATTTCCGAAAACCATTGTCTGTGAACACAATACGTTGCTGCATCCACAAAGGCAAGTTAAAACTCTACCATGCAAAGAAGAAACAATATATAAACAAGATCCAGAACTGCCGCGGCCTTCTCTGGGCCTGAGCTCATTTAAGATGGACTGAGGTGAAGTGGAAAACTGTCCGGTGGTCTGAAGAATCAAAATTTAAAATTATTTTTGGGAATCATGGACGCCCCATCCTCCGGACTAAAGAGGAGAGGGACCATTCGGCTTCTTATCAGCACACAGTTCAAAAGCCAGCATCCGTGATGGTATGGGGGTGCATTAGTGCACATGGCATGGGTGACTTGCACATCTGTGTAGGCACCATTAATGCTGAACAATATATACAAGTTTTGGAGCAACATGGGGATGTATTTTTCTAAAAACAATAACAATTCTCAGTTTCAACATTTGATATGTTGTCTTTGTACTATTTTCAATAAAATAAGGGGATAAATGATTTGCACATTATTGCATCCTGTTTTTATTTGCGTTTTACGCAGTGTTCCAACTTTTTTGTAAACAGGGTGTAAATTATTAAATGATATCTGTGATTGGAAAAACTATAAACTATATTTAAAGAAATCATTGGGGGTGTACGATGAACCAACTGCCTGGATTCAATTAAAATAAGCTTGGTTGCCACGCCTCTCCCTCCTTCCCTCTCTCATTCTCCCAAAACATTGCTCCAGTCCATCCTCTGTTCACTCCTTAAAAGGCACAACTTCCCTTCTCTGTCCAAACAAGTTGTGTGAATCAGTCAGGCCAGCTCACAGTCTTGCCTGGGCCCGGGACGAGATAATGTTAGATGGGCCCTTTAATGTCAAACCAATGTCAGTTCTGGGCCCCCCCCCTACCCTGGGCCTGGGACAACAGACCCGTTTGTCAGTATCCCTAGTTGGCGAGTTGTTGTTGTCCTAGCTGTCAATCTAGGTGTAATTATATTTTCTGTCAAATTTGCTGAGGCATTATTGTTGTTTTTGTCTGTCTGTGAAGTAGTCAGTATTCTACTACTTTGTATTCTAATTCTCCATTAAAGTCAGTATACTACTTTTTCATTTTGGGAGCCCATGCCAGCTAATATTATAATGTATTCTTGCCCGGGTATGTCAAGAGCTATTAATTAGAGCAGCAAATGTTGTGGCATTAATGTCAGTATAGAAAAGTTTCCTAGTAAAACAATACATGGGACAGACACGTTAATCTGTGTCTGCCATAAATGTAGGTAGTGGTAGCCAGCCATGGGTTATTTAGGCTATTTCATTGGGTTGATAAATTAACAGCACTAAATCCCATGCCTTTTCAGCTGTCTGGAGAATTGTTTTGATTTGACAAGGTCTTGTGTAGCTCAGTTGGTAGACCGTGGCAAAATTGCCAAGTTTAGGGTTTAGGTCGACATTTCTGTATTGTAAATTTTTTATTGTAATATTTTGAGATACTGGATTTTGGATTTCCATGAGCTGTAAGCCGTAATCATCAAGATTGAAACCAAAAAGGCTTGAAATGTTTCTTTATGTGTAATGAATCTAGAATATATAAAGTTGTCACTTATTGATTTAAATTACAGAAGAAAATGAACTTTTCCAGAATATTCAAATTTTTTGAGATGAACCTGCAAATACGGGAGCGAAGTTTGCTTACTGTAAGAAACTTTAATGGCAGCTAGAGACCAGGTTGACAAACTGTCAATTCCTCCCTTGTCTACTACAGCATACACTACGAAAACTGCAAAGAAGCTAACCATAACAATGAACTCTGAGTTGGCACTTTTTTTTGGAACAGGTAATTCTATTTTTCATATTATTATTCAGAACTTCATTCTCTATCGGGCATTGGCGCGGATCAGCTTTCGGTAAGTAATTGCAAAATGCTGTAATTGTTTTTTTGCTGAAAAATCCTTCATAGTGCAGCTTTAACTAGTGGCATTGGGCAAAGTTTATAACTTCGTAATAAATTAAAAGAAATGTTATGTTTAGCATGTCTTTTTCCACTGTACTGAAATCGTACTGAACCGTGACTTTTGCGTACCGTTACAACCCTAATACACAGTAAACGAAAGTTAGTATTCGCTGGCTAGAAAGCAAGTTACCTATTTCGTCTTTGATATTCACCTCGGACAGTCAAATTTTACTTGCTTGAGAGAGAAAGGAAAATACATACATATTATGTCGACTGAATATGAGCAGGAAGAAAATTTTTCGGGGTAAATAGCCTTACTTGTTCTAACAATAACACACAGATGATGAATTGACTGAATAGAAGCTCGGAGAGCAGCTAAAGGGGGCGATGGTGAACACGTTAATCCCCAACCCTTGCCCAGAATATCCAGAGGCAATGTGTACTTTGTGTATTATAACATAGCAATCGGAAGTATTACTTACAATCTGTCTTGTCTCTATGGGTTAAACTGGGTAACTTGATGGAATTGCATTCGCCTTTAGTCCTCTTCTAAGTGAACGTGAGGCACGATCCTCTGTATTAAAATGTTTCTCGCAATAATTGTATGTCTCGTTGGCGAAGTTGCTCCATTGATTGTCCCACAATACGACTCGGAAGAGGCCGAGGTATTGTCCCAATTGCAGAGCGGGTAGAATTTAATTAACTCAAGATCCACAAGCAGGCTGAAGTCGACATCGATACTTAAAAACAAAGGAGACCAGAAGTTCAAAGTTTATTTATCAAATGCACCGAATAACACAGCATCATCCTGCACAATGAAATTCTTGTGACATGGCACACGACATCTACGTAGTAAGAATTAAAAAATATAAAAAGCAAAAACATAGCAATAATATACCTAAGTGTAAACTAGCAGCTATTTTAAAAAGCTAGGCAAAGCAACCTATCTTCACATAGCTTGTTGAGGTAAAAGTTCACACTCACCTCGATGACATCACTGCCGAAGAACTGTGTATGGTGGCTATACGAAATGGTTTGCTAGTGCCAGTTTGAATTCAGCCAATTCCGCTGGCTGTTTCGTCAGTGTACAGTTTAAAAAAATCGATGCTACCGTGACAGATTACTGAAATATAGTTTGAAGTGTTTTGGAGTAGTTTTCCGCTTGTAATGCAGCTTTGCGATAGTGGTATGAAACGTTTCTATTCATGAATTTGGACAATGCTAACAACACTAATTACAGACTGGGATAGAGCTGAATAATGGATTGTTCAGAAAAAAAAGACTTAATGGGCCTTCTGGTAGATCTTTTGGTAACTATCCCTTTAATGTGGCTAATAAAGGTGAATAAGTAGCTAAGTGAATAAAGGCGATACAGATTTTGACTCTGTAATGCACATGAGTAATATGCTTCACTGACATTAGAAGCACATTTCCAGGTCCATCAGAAATCCAGCCAACATAACCAAGTTAGACACAGCCAAAGTCAACACAAATGAGTCCAGCACAGCCAAACCACAAAGTTCTCTCACCCTCTCAACAGGGGCAAACCCAGCTCTACCACTCCCTACCCAGCCTGTTAGCACATCATGGTTTACCTCTCGTTGCTTCTCCATTTCCGTCTGCAGGACCTGCTTGGCTACCTCTAGGTCCTGGAGCCTAACCCTCAGCTCCTCGTTTTCATGTTCAAGGCGACCCCTCTTCTTCTCCACGGAGTCCAACTCATTGTGCAGCCGGATAGAAACGTCTTTAGCCACCTGATCACCAAAAGACGAGATTAGAGAAAGGTCATGAGGGACTTCTTATATTCAGCAAGAAGCATCATGGTCCTCAGCGTGACTTCATGGAGGCCCTGTAAAACTTTATAAGCTGTCATGTGTCTCAGTTACAAATTAGTGATGTATTTTTCTCTGGTGTCATATTCACAGCTACACTAGCTGATCATGTAGTATGTGTTACAGTATTATCACAAATATGTGTAGGAGGGGAGGGCAGCAGAGACCAACCATTATACAGCGTCAAGTGTTGACATATGAATGCAGATAAAGACTACTGGATATAGGTTCCCCTTATGGACTGGGACAC
Organism: Esox masquinongy; assembly: GCA_016801175.1. NCBI lineage: Eukaryota > Metazoa > Chordata > Actinopteri > Esociformes > Esocidae > Esox > Esox masquinongy. The sequence continues at coordinate 23,479 of JACXGI010009096.1, forward strand.
ACAAACATAGACACCAAATGAGTGAACACTGTTCTGTTAGCCCAACACCAACACGAAAAAGGACTGATAACCAAGAAGTGTGTGTATATCTATTTTCTCCCTCATTCAAACATTGAAGTGTTTAGGTACATTGTAAATGGGGTCACTGATGATCTCATTGAAGAAGGAAGGAGTAAGAGTGTGTGTGTGTCAGCATTGCGGGATTCTCTCTGGCCCTGATCCAGAGCTAATGTGCAGCTGGGAACCACAATGCCCCACTGTGCTACCCATTCTGAGCTGGACCAACTGCCTATTTCACCACCACGCTCCAATTCATCTCTCTCTCCCTCTGTCTCTCTCCCATCTCTGTCTTTCCTTCCCTCTCTCCCTTCTCCACTGTGTACTGCTGAAGGGAGAAAGAGACAGCCAGAGACATGGACTGTATGGTCAAATCAATGCTCTCCTTCATTAGCGTTCTGTGAAGTTTCCGGGCTATGATTTTATTTTGGTGCTTCAAGATGATTGATAACACCGTTATTAATGGGCCTGATAAAAATGCATTTACAAGACCTTCGCCTTCCTCTCACCGTTCTCTCTCTTTCCATTCACTGCTTGGTCTGCTTGTGACTTCAAATAAAAGATGATGCTTTGATATGGAAAGGGCTAACACGTTGAGTAGACTTTAGCACTACAGGTTGAAGGTTTACCTAGGTACAGGTCCAGGATCAGCTCCCCTCCCTAACCCCTAATCTACTACTAGTGGGAAAAATGAAACATTGACCCAGGATCAGGGTGTAGGATCACTCTACTAGCAGTTTAAACGGTTTGTTGAGAGGGGCCCCAGCTGGGGAGCTTAAAGGACGTGACTAGCATACCATCAGTTTTGGTGGGGGAAGTGGCATGGGAGGGCCTGCATGACTGGTACATTATAGTCAAGTCCCCAGCCTTCAGACTCCTAACGTCTAACAGCCTCCCTGCTACCCACTCAATGCACTCTATTCTCAAAGGCCCATCAGCAAAACAGACCAAATCAAAAGGAGACATTTAACCTTCAAATATGTCTCTTTCAAATTTGTATGTCTGAGGGTGTTTGTTGGAGTGTTTGTGCACATGTACAGTAGCAGTCAAAGGTTTGGACGTAACAACTCATTCAATGGTTTGTCTTTAGTTCTATAATTTTCCAAATTGTAGAATAATAGTAAAGACATCAAAACTATGAAATAACACATGGAATTATGTAGCAACCAAAAAAACGTGTTAAACAGATCAACATACATTTCATATTGCAGATTCTTCAAAGTAGCCAAACCTTGCCTTGATACAGCTTTGCAAACTCTTTGCATTCTCTCAACCAGCTTCATGAGGTAGTCACCTGGAATGCATTTGACCAAGAGGAAGAGTTATGGTGCTTCATCAGACGACCTATCCTCCCGACCTGAACCTAACTGAGTTGGTGTGAGATGAATTAGACCACAGAGTGAAGTAAAAGCAGCCAACATGTTCAGCACATGTGGGAACTCCTTCAAGCTTGTTGAAAAAGCATTCCAGGTGACTACCAATGAAGCTTGTTAGGAGAATGTCAAGAGTCTGCAAAGCTGTCATTAAGGCAAATAGTGGCTACTTCAAAGAATATAACATAGAAATACATTTTGATTTGTTTAACACTTTAACACTACGTGATTCCATATAGTTATGTCTTCAGTATTATTCTATAATACGGAAAATAGTAAAAGTAAAGATACATCCTTGAATAAGCAGGTGTCCAAACTTTTGACGGTAACTGTATATGCTTGCATGGACATTTGTATGTGTGTGTGGACTTTGTTACTCCTCTGATCCTGCCTGTCAGTACTGTTACAGTTGGCCATCCAGCTCTTCCCCTAACTGACTTCCTTGTCAATGTTATCACTGGGGTTTAACATTTTGGCAGCACAGGAGAGGCAAGTTTATAACACGTCAACTATAAATAGTGCACTACTTTTGAGCAGGTCTAAGCTCTTGTCCCCCCTCACCAATTTTTTTTATTTGTTATTTTAAAACAATGACACTCAAAACTAATTATTGTATGGTGAAATTGTTTTTGTATTTTTAAAATAAATAAAAAAGAAATGAAACCCCTGTAATTGTGGACCTCCCGGTTTATACAGATGAAAGAAATTGAGAAGGAAACACAATTAAATTGCCATTGTCCTCCTGTGAATGCTTAAAAATACTGTCACATATTCTGGATGCAAAAAACACTGTTGAGGGATCAGGCTGTGAATATAGGATAATAAAGAGAAAAAAGCATTCTACAGAAATTAAAGATAAAGTTATACAAATGCATAGATTAGGAAAAGGGTAGAAAATCATAGATATAGCTTTATGGCCAAAATTCAAAGTGAAATGTGTAGCATAACAATAACATTGCTCAGGCCTCAACACACACCATACAGTGAAGAATGTTGGTGGCAGCATCATGCTGTAGGTATGCTGTTCATCAGCAGGGAATGGGCAAAAACAGACAATGATCCCAAACAGTAGGCCTAAGAAACATTGAATTGGCTCAAAAACAAACAGTTCTCAATCTCTTAAGGTGGCCCAGTCGAGGTCCTGTTTTCAATACTTTGGCGCTATATAAAAATGCGGCCCATAACCGGTGTCCAGACAACCTGATCAATCTGGAGCAAGTCTGACAAAAACAAAGGACCAAAGTCACTCTGACACAGCACAAAGCTGGTATATAATTACCAAAATATTTTATTACATTATTTAGTATTTTAATACAGCAATACATTGCTCTACCATTTATTAATGGGTGGGGATTGAATATTTAAAACAAGAAACATATTGCTTTTGTTTCCTTACAATTACTTCCAAACATTAAGCCAATGTTACCTTACAAATACTGATTATGAGTGTCAATGTTTTAAAAGGAAACATCAAACGCTTACATTTAGAAAAAAAAAAAGAGCCATTATTCGAATTCAGTAATACTGTAAAATTAAACAGAGGTTTGAATACTTTTGCAAGGCACTGAATATAGCATTTTTTTGTTTTAATGAGCTAAGAAAGTGCTCACAAAGGAGAGCTCACTCTATGAAATAACCATCTAGCTTATTCCTTCAAAACATGATCGGCTCCAGTATTGCAATATCAGCTAACAGACTCAGAAACTGGTGCACTTTTATGTAAAAATTATCTAGTTGTTATTCTTCCTGTGGTATAAAGAGCGCATAGTAATCTTCTTCCCTCATGTCTATCTATAAAACACTCTTAAGAGGTAAAAAACAAACACTGCACCACATGTTTAGTGGTAACAGCATAATCCACGTGCTGTCCGGGTATGGCCGCGTTGAGCAGTCACAGGAATCGACAACACTTCCTGGAACTCCCCAATCCAGCCAATCAGCTCTCTGAACCAGACATGCCTGGATGATACATGAAGACGGTTTCTATCTCCAGGATGCTGCTGTTTTTGTTGGCTTCCTTCTTCAATGAGAGCTATTATCTGCGGCTCACCACTTCTATGTCTCTGTCTATCTATTTATCTGTCTCTCCCTTCACTATCTCTCTTCCTCTGTATCTATGCCTCTTTCTCTCCCACTCCTCCCTTTGTCACCAACCCCCCCTTTCCCTCCTATATCCTATACTGGCTGTTGCTATGGAGGAGTGCAAAGAGACTCAACCACCCATTATGTGAAGCTTGGGGGGGAGGGGTGTGGTATCCTTCACACCTGAGCCAAGTCAACACAGTTGATCACAGATTACATGCAGCGTGGCTTGGTCAGTTTCCCCAGCAAACAATCACTTTAAATGAGAAACCAGGCATTATACTGTTTTATTGAATACATTAAGTGCACAAAAAAACACAGACCCAGAGAGCGTAACACAATACTAATTATATGTTCTACTAGCTATTCTTTGACCATATAATGTGATACCCCTTAATACTTATTGTTGCATCACGGGAAACTTCCCTGTTTTCCATTTCCGGTGTCAGATCCAAATGTTTCCTAGTTCTGGAAGAAGTACACTCTCGTGCGTTCGCATGCACACAAGCACACACACACACCCACCCCTCCCCTTGATAACTGCTGCAGGGCAAGATGCAACAGGACGTGGGAACAGCTTACTGTGTGTGTGCACATGACTCAGGGAACAAGGATTAAGTGAGTGGGCAACCATTAAGTTAAGCCAATTTAAGTGCAGCACCACTTTTTATTACAGCCTACAGTATGTTATTTTATGTGATCATGTTGGCTGAGTTCTATGTGACTAATAAACACTGACCATAGCCACAAAGTTGTTTTTTAGTCCAAGGAACCTTCCCAAATGTGTTGAAATTAAATATATTTACTAAATGTAACAGTCATACTCTATATACATACTGCTGTTTCATATCTCATTGAGTGTTTAAAACAGGTGGCTCATCTCAATAACCCTCTAAACCAAGTCAGACTCATTTCTTTCCCTCATTGATTAGTTAGTGCTTAAATAGCCCCGGCTGTCTGAAAGCACAACTGGACTCAGATCAACTAAGGTTGAAGGAAGATGGAAAGGCATGGGAGAGTTTAAATCAAGTTTGTGGAAAGTTGGTGTAATTTGACCTGGTTTAGAGGATAGCCTATGGAGACAGTTCAGCATGTGTTCAGAGACTGGGTCTGCCTGTTTAAGTATACAGAGAGGAAAGACCTGGGTCACATCCCTGTGGCTTGTTTTTGGTTTCCTGTGTTAATGGCCTTCTTTGAGTGGCTTCCCCCAGCCCAGAAAGCTCTGCTCCCACTCGCTGCGCCCCGATTGGCTGCTGAGGACTTAACTCTGTAGTGAGACCAATTCCTTATCCCCCAGAGTCAGCACAAACAGCCCTAACAGAAGTACAATATTAGTTAGAGAAAAAGAAGAGGGGCTTCCCTTCCTAAATCTTTATTTCTCTTTTTTTAAGATAAACAACTGGCCTGTTTTAGTGAGGGACAGCGGCAACAGGGCCTGCCTTCATGAGGTGACATCATTACCCTCTCACCCCCCTGCGGTCCCTCCTTCAGTGATTCCACAGAAAGACACACTGTGCTTCTGTCACATGAGAATGTATCGCAGACGGCTGTAAACTTGGGAACTTGTAACAATAGCTTCAGGTCAATAAGAAGACCAAAAACTAGCAATGTCTCTATTAACATAAAATCCCATTAAGTGTATGATTGGATGTATTTAAACCAAATTGTAGCCTTTGCCCTTTGACCAATACCTTTCTTTTAAGTCTTGCTAGGACCTAGCAAACACCCAATCTTGCTCTCTTCAAGTTTCGGTTGGTCTGAATTATGCATAAGTCTCAAGCCCTCTTGGCTGCCTATCAAAGTCCATGAAGGTGAACACATACACATACACACACCGACACAACACAAATATACACTCTCCTTCCAGGATTACCTTGACATCCTGCTCCAGGGTACGGATAAGCTCCCCATCTACCTGTCCCGTCTGGGCCACACGGAGGCTGCGTCTCTCGGCCTTGCGAAGGCGGTACTGTAGGATGCGGCAGGTCTTGTTGGCCTGCTCAAACTGTTGCCTCAGCTCCTGCAGCTGGTACATGTCCTCCTCCATGAACATGTCCCTCATCTCCAACATCTCTGAGCGGAGCTCCTCCATCTCATCCTGGGCGAGGGTGGGGGAGAGTAGAGGAGAATGGGTGAGAATGTCTGCCTACCGTAACACGTGTGGAGGAGCTAGCCTAATGCAATCATCATATTCAGTGTACTGTATGCCCACATACACGTTTAGATCATCAGTCCTCAATCCCCTCGTCATTAGTGATGTGTTTCGTGTTCCTGCTACTGAAAATATAGCAATGCCGACTGTCTTGAGAACAAGCTTGGACCCAGTATCTCAATTTATGTGCTGATTAGAAATAGAAGGAATCGAGCGCATGCAAATTCTGAAGTAACCTGTCTAATCTGTTATCTGTAACATGTTAACCTACTAGTCCAGGAACCCCTTTTATCTCTATCAAGCTGGCTTTACTTAATATCAGATCTCTCGCCAACAAATCATTCTTGGTAAATGACATTAAAATATCCTACAACCTAGATTTTATGTTTCTCACTGAAACGTGGCTAACAGAAGATTGTAGTGCTACTGTTCTCAACGAGCACCTGAAAAATGTGGTCATATGAATACGTGTCAAATGGTAAGGAGGAGGAGTGGCTGCCCTATTCAAAGAATCATTCCAGTGCAAAGAAAATACACTTGGTAATTTTATTTATTTTGAGTACCTCTGATTTACATTGAAGGGTTCTCCCAAATTTTAGTTTTTAACCATTTACAGACTTCCACGATATTCTGTAAATGTTACAGATGATTTTGCTGAACTACTCTCTGTTATATCTGTTAATTATAACTTGTTTATTATTACAGGGGATTTTAACATCCACATAGATAATAATATGGACAAAAATGCCAAAGAACTTTTTGCACTACTTGACACTTTTGATCCCACTCAACATGTGAATGAGAGTACACACTCTTAAGGTCACATTCTAGATCTGGTTATCTCTCGATATTTCCTCTATCATGTTTAAAGATTTGGCCCTGTCTGATCATTTCTGTGTCTTTTTTGAATCACTGATCACCCCCGGATGTTCAAGTAAACTCTGTTAAGATTCTATTAAGAAAAGGTACATTAATGAGAGTACCAATGCTCAGTTTATGGAGGCCATAGCTATCTCTTGAACAATAAGTGCAGAGGCAGTTGATGTAGTCCTGAAAAATTTTAACGCTAAAATATTGAATGTCATGGATCATGTTGCACCGGTAAAGGTAAAGAAAACTATGAGCAAACAGAAAGCACCATGGAGAACCACCATGATAGGAAGCACCCTGAAAAGAGAATGTAGGAAAAGGAACGCAAGTGGAGGAAAACTAAACTTCAAATCCACCATGACATTTATAAACAAAGCCTTTGTAGCTTCAACTATGAGTTACGCAGGGCTAGTTACATTTATCGGGAATGATCAACAAGAATATCAACAATACCCGCACTCTATTTGTCATGGTCGACAAGCTTACAAACCCAATAAACTCATGTCCACTGTGAAATGTAATGAATTTGCATGTTTCTTTAGTGAAAAAATTAAAAGTATTAGACGGATCATCAGAACTACACAGTCAAACAATGATACTGTACCGTCATTACGACCACCAAGACATAACTCGGTTATTATGTCGCAATTTAATACAGTTGACCAAAAATCCCTAGAAGAAACAGTTCGACATATAACATATAGAAGGTTGTCTTCAATCAACTCAGGGATTTTGTGAACTCAAGCGGTCTCTTAGAAAAATTTCAGTCAGGCTTCCGACCTCAGAGTACTGAAACGGCTCTGATAAAACTTTTAAATGATATACAGCTGAATACTGATTTGGATAAAATAACAGTTCTGGTTCTATTAGATCTCAGTGCTGCATTTGACACTGTAGAACACAGAACACATCTGGACAGGCTGGAAAATTGGGTAGGACAATCTGGGACAATCCTTAATTGGTTCAGGTCTTATGTAATTACTTTGTCACCATAGGCGATCATGAATCTGAGAGGGTGGCTATGACATGCGGAGTTCCCCAGGAATCAGTTCTCGGACCACTTGTGATCAATCTCTATATCCTACCTCTGGGCCAAATTCTACAAAACAACAACATTAACTTCCATACCTATGCAGATTTCAGATCAGGGAGGTCGATGATTGATTTTGTGATCGTGTCATCGGATCTGAGGCCGTATGTTTTGGACACTCGGGTAAAGGGAGGGGCGGAGCTGTCAACCGATCACCATCTGGTGGTGAGTTGGGTCAGGGGGTGGGGGAAGACACTGGACAGACCGGGAAAGCCCAAACGGGTAGTGCGGGTGAACTGGGAACGTCTGGAGGAGGCCCCCGTCCGAAAGATCTTCAACTCACACCTCCGGCGGAGCTTTTCTGGCATCCCTGTGGAGGTTGGGGGCATTGAACCTGAGTGGTCGATGTTCAAAGCCTCCATTGCCGAAGCTGCGGCAGGGAGCTGTGGTCTAA
>JACXGI010009097.1:0-31396 GCA_016801175.1 Esox masquinongy
TGGAAATCAAGGTCCCAGAGTCTGGAGGAAGAGAGGAGAGGCACAGAATCCACGTTGCTTGAAGTCCAGTGTAAAGTTTCCACAGTCAGTGATGGTTTGGGGTGCCATGTCATCTGCTGGTGTTGGTCCACTGTGTTTTCTGAGGTCCAAGGTCAACGCAGCTGTCTACCAGGAAGTTTTAGAGCACTTCATGCTTCTGGCGATACGCCAGACCCAACAATGCAGAAGAGCTGAAGGCCACCATCAGAGCAACCTGGGCTTTCATAACACCTGAGCAGTGCCACAGACTGATAGACTCCATGCCACGCCGCATTGCTGCAGTAATTCAGGCAAAAGGAGCCCCAACTAAGTATTGAGTGCTATACATGCTCATACTTTTCATGTTCATACTTTTCAGTTGGCCAACATTTCTAAAAATCCTTTTTTTGTATTGGTCTTAAGTAATATTCTAATTTTCGGAGATACTGAATTTTGTGATTTTCATTAGTTGTCAGTTTTAATCATCACAATTAAATGAAATAAACATTTGAAATATATCTGTGTGTAATGAATGAAAATAATATCCAAGTTTCACTTTTTGAATGGAATTACTGAAATAAATCAACTTTTTGATGATATTCTAATTATATGACCAGCACCTGTATATTGTTGTTCCTTAATTTCCTCTGCAGTGGGGTAACAGGCCTTTGGGTGAGAGACATGGTCAACACGCAAGTCCTCTCCTGTGTCTTCCAGCACTATCTGGTAATGCAGAGGGCCCATTTGTTTTACAATTCGGTGAGGTACCTGGCATTTTCAAGCAAACTTAATGATATCCTACTAGTGATAGTTCTCTTGTGTCACTCCTGGGTATCTCCCTACACTAATTTACAATTCTCGCTAATATTCAACAGCCTCTACAACTTTAAACAAATGTTAAAGGACACCCAACTTCTCGGGCAATTCCTAATGTGGGTCAAGGTTATATCAGTGGCTAAGTCAGTGGTGTCGACTTAGTCTGCAAAAGATATAAGCAAATATTTTATGTCATCTAGTTTAGACACGGTTGGGTCCGGATGAAACAAAGACCAACATGTCAAGTCAGATTATGAGGTAACCACCAACCAAAAAGCAAAAGCATGGAACCTCCTGAGTTGTTTGGTGGAATTGAAATGAGCTTAACATTTTAGCCATTTTTGTAAAAAAAAATATCTAATTGCAAAAAACCTTAAAGGACAATTACAACACCTTTCTCCACTACACTCCCAACAATTTTGGTGGAGCCCTGAATATCCAATTCCATTGACATTTTACAAATCGATGACCAACTCTTCAAACAAATATCCTTTTATCAAACCAGGAATAATTGTTATGAGATCCATACAACTTCCATAATTTCCCTTCAAATAACATTTAATCTCATGTTTGTCATCCATTTCTGAAATGTATTTGTCTTTCTAGTTTTGTGCATCAAGACAGCCGTATATATATCTCTGAAATGTAACTTTAATCAAAACAAATGTCTGGATTATGCCTCAACACCATTAAGTAGAAAAAAAGGACAAACATGCTAAAGAAAACAATACATCCCTTTAAAGATGCTGTGCGTGACTTTTTAAAATAATAATTAAAAAAAAGTACAACATCCCACTTTGGGCTAAATGTTTAATATATTGTTTATATGTGGATGGTCTAGAACTATAATCACTGTTCTACCGCACTCAGCCATTTTAAATTTGAAGTTTGAGGCACATACATAACAGTACATTTCCTGGGACCTGTTTTGGTTGGTCAGCACCACTTTTATAATCAATGGTCAAAAACCTGTTTACAGTTTTAAAAATCTGTGGAGTTCACGTCTAATTTTAGAATTGTTTTTTCTCTCCAGCTCTGAAAGTGATTGGAGGAAAGAGGACTGTGATCCTAGGTGAAGAAGCTGACCTTTTCTGCAGATTGTCTGAGACTGAGGAGTTTTATCAGATAACATGGCAGAAAGAGACCAGGGAAAATCCCAAGAAACATAATTTCTTTGTCATTAAACCCAATGGTATTACTAATGATGTGAATGGATTGAAAGGAAGAGTTCTGTTTATTGGGAACACATCAGATTATCTTGGATCCATTCGAATAAGAAATGTCACTCTGTTGGATGAAGGCGCCTACACATGCATCTTCAGTGTTTCCAGCGGACCAATCCAAACAGAGATGCCTCTGACTGTGCTCGGTAAGGAATTTAATCCAGTCTACATCTGAATACGTGTTGTAGTTCAATACTCAAGTTAATCAAGAGCAGAGACTCGATCTACTAATTAATTTTGCAGATATTTTTTAAATATGGTCTTAACCAACACGTGATTTGAAACAAGAATGGCCAATTGTGTCAATATTTTGCCTTTTTTTTAATCAAATGACCTTGGAGCATATACAGTGCCTTCCATAATTATTGAGACAGTAATGAATTTTTTCTCATTCAGCTCTGAATTCTAAGTTCGGTTGTTAAATAAAAACTGTTTCAACAGTATGAAGTTTTAACTTTTAATTTAGGGTGTGTGTATATACAGCTCTGGAAAAAATTAAGAGACCAGTGCAAAATTATCAGTTTCTCTGGTTTTACTATTCATAGATATGTGTTTGAGTAAAATTAACAGTTTTGTTTTATTCTATAAACTACTGACATGCTCTCCACCAGTCTGTCACATTGCCGTTCGGTGACTTTATGCCACTTCTGGCATAAAACTCAAATAGCTCTGCTTTGTTTGATGGCTTGTGACCATCTATCTTCCTCTTGATCAAATTCCAGAGGTTATCAATGGGGTTCAGGTCTGGAGATTAGGCTGGCCATGATAGGGTCTTGATCTGGTGGTCCTCCATCCACACCTTGATTGACCTGGCTGTGTGGCATGGAGCATTGTCCTGCTGGAAAAAACAATTCTCAGAGTTGGGGAACATTGTCAGAGCACAAGGAAGCAGGTGTTCTTCCAGGATAAACATTTACTTGGCTTGATTCATGCGTCCTTCACAAAGACAAATCTGCGCGATTCCAGCCTTGCTGAAGCATCCCCAGATCATCACCGATCCTCCACCAAATTTCGCAGTGGGTGCGAGACACTGTGGCTTGTAGGCCTCTCCAGGTCTCCGTCTAACCATTAGACGACCAGGTATTGGGCAAAGCTGAAATTATGACTTGTCAGAGAAGATGACCCTACTCCATTCCTCTACGGTCCAATCCTTTTGGTCTTTTGCAAACTTCAGACTGGCTCTTCTTTGCTTCTCATTGTTGAAGGTCTTTTTTCTACCTTTGCACGACTTTAGCCCTGCCCCTAGGAGCCTGTTTCGAACCGTCTTCGCCGTGTACTTCACCCAAGCTGCCGTTTGCCATTCTTTTTGTAGGTCACTTGATGTCATCCTACAGTTGTTGAGTGACATTCAAATGAGTTGACGTCATCTTGGTCAGTGGACAGTGATGAACCGCCGTCTTTGAAATTTTCATGATGTAAGCAACCTGACTCTCACTGAATCCCTCTGCCAGTAAAGCCAGAATTGAACCCTTCTTTTCCTCATTCAAAGCTTTTCTTTTCAACTCTTTTGTCATGCTGAATAGATATTTTTATTCAAATTACCTTTGAGGTACTACTTGCACTGTTTTTGCCATCCAGCTGGTCCTATTGCAAGAGGATAGTGATGACCACAGCAGTGGTTTTTATTCTTTTCCCTTGGTAAATTATATTTGGTTCAGGTAATCACCTAATCAGTACCTCATTAAGTAAAATGAGGTGTGCCTGTGGAATTTAACAGACACTGGAATGGAATGGCTGCCATACATGTAGAGATGCTGATTTAAGAAAAATTAGGAGTGGTCTCTTAATTTTTTCCTGAGCTGTATATTACGGCTCGCTAGGCCAAGAAAAATGTCTGCCGTGAATCACCAAAACCGGCTCACCAAAATGCAGAAAACACCCCAAACCTATTTTGGACACATTTCAACAGAGGGGTAGGTGTGGATATTTCAATCACTACCAGTTGCTGATGAATTCACCAGTAGAACAACAGAGGCTATACGTCAAGGTGTAACACTGATTGAAATTTAAAAAATGTTTATTATGGTTGGTGTTTTTTTTAGATTATGTATTGATCCACATAGTGGCATAATGTCTTCTGTTGTCTACTTGTATTTCTTGTCACAGTTCCTCCAGTGATGACAGTGACAGGTCACGTCGCTCCTGTTGAGGACAATGAAGTCGTCTTGGTAACCTGCATTGCTGCAGCTGCCAAGCCAAAGGCAGAAGTCAGTTGGAACACCGGTGCTTTAAACAAATCATTGAGGTGGCTGACAAACTCCACCCAGCACGCCAACGGCACCAGCACAGTACTCAGCCTGCTTATTGGGGTCCCAACCAGAATAGCCAATCAAAAACAGGTTCAGTGTGTGGTCAACCAGTCTGCCCTGGAAGAAGAAAGAACCCTCTCCTACACCATAGACATCCACTGTAAGTATAGACTCCTGCCTTCCCAGGCTGTGGGACTAGTAGCCACTATAACCATTGTGTCTCTCTGTCAGAGCCGGTTCTGTCCTGCCCAATGCTACTCTGGTACCCTCTGTTCTGGCCTGTAACACCTGCTGTTATGTTTTGCTAGAGCACAGCTCTGTGACAGTGTTATGAACTCAACGAGGTTTCTTCATTGTGCTGCTTCCAACTGCTACCAAATGAACAATTCAATTGATAAAGGACAAGGTCATTAACTGACTCCATTGTTCATGCGCTGCATCATGTGTTGATAAGTTACACCTCTGGGTCCTGAATGACACAGTGGTCTGGTCGCTGCCTGAGCTACGTCATTCTGAGGCCCAATTCTGATATAAGGTTATCCCTGGTGTCCTGTGGTTGGTGGTGTAGTTAGCCAACACCATTTTTTGGGTTAGTAAGTTAGTACTTAGTTCTACTGTGAGCTCAGTCAAGGTAGAAGACCAGGCAATGTGTTCGCTTTGGCTTAAGATTACAGTCTAGACCTCCTGGTTGTCAGGTCCTGGCTGGGGTGCCTCTTGACATCTCTGCGCTGCCGTTTTGGTGCTCCCCAATTTGAGGCAGGTGCATTGCATTGCCTCTAACCGGGGAGCCTATTTAGGTTCCAGCTGTCCCACTCGGTGTGATTCATTGTTGATGCTAGTTGTGCTACAGCTTGCGGTTACCTTCTCCTTTTGCTGTTTTTGTGGCTGTGTAAGAAGTAATTAAAGGAATGGCTTCCCACCCTGCTCTGCACCTTGTGTCCTGCCTCACCTGCACCGTGACACTGGTTAAATGAACCAGAATGACACCGTCTGTGGTTTAGAGGACACGTGTCTTTATTGGGGTTTAGAGGACACTTGTCTTTACTGTGGTTTAGAGGACACGTATCTTTACTGTGGTTTAGAGGACACGTGTCTTTACTGTGGTTTAGAGGACACGTATCTTTACTGTGGTTTACAGGACACTTGTCTTTACTGTGGTTTACAGGACACGTGTCTTTACTGTGGTTTAGAAGACATGTGTCTTTACTGTGGTCTAGAGGACACGTGTCTTTACTGCAGTTTAGAGGACACGTGTCTTTACTGTGGTTTACAGGACACGTGTCTTTACTGTGGTTTACAGGACACTTGTCTTTACTGTGGTTTACAGGACACGTGTCTTTACTGTGGTTTAGAAGACATGTGTCTTTACTGTGGTTTAGAGGACACGTGTCTTTACTGTGGTTTAGAAGACATGTGTCTTTACTGTGGTTTAGAGGACACGTGTCTTTACTGTGGTTTAGAGGACACGTGTCTTTACAATCATGGTAATGTGTCCGTTGGGGTTTGATGAGATTAAGTTATACAGCGTAATAACTTTCTCTCTGTCCTCACTTTCTCAGATCCACCTCAGACAGTAAACATTAAAGAGTCCTCCCAAGACAAATACTTCCTGTGTGTTGCAGATGGCAACCCAAAGCCTAACTACACCTGGAGCAGGTACGTGCTTCTATGCAAACCAGTTCAAACCAGGTTCAATATAACATGTTACTGACACAACGCCCTGTAATATCATAATCATATTATAATTTTGTTCTTTTTATTTTTATTCAGTTTTTACTGTCACCCCTACATGTAAACACACTAGGCAGTAGTGGTGGGGGGTTATTTTTTTCACCCACATAAGCCTGAATATCCACTTGGCCCTCCTCAACCACCAGAATATATGATCAAGTGAACTCTGGAAGCCTGCATCTGAACCTATACCCAGAAATACAGAAAATGTTGCTGTTTGAACATACAGTTTGTGTAGTGTTGTTTATATATATAGGAGGCTGAAGAAGGCCCGTCTGTCTTCCAAGATCCTTGTGAACTTCTACCACTGCACATTTGAGAGCCTTCTGACCAACTGCACCACAGTTTGGTGTGGTGGTTGCTCTATAGCCGACCGGAAGGCCCTGCAAGGGTGGTAAAAACTGCCCAGCATATCACGGGTACCCCGCTCCCAGCCATTGAAGACCTCCAGGGCAAGCGGTGTCTGCACAGGGCGTGTGGCATTACCAGTGACCCTTCACATCCATGCCACAATCTGTTTGCCCTCCTCTCATCAGGCAGGCATTACAGGTCTCTCCGTTCTCACACCAGCAGGCTCAGGAACAGTTTTTTTCCATCTGCTGTAACCCTGCTGAACTCTGTGACTTCCCATCACTAACTATGCCCACCCTCTGCTCTACTGGACAAGTTTGATAAGATTTTTCAGTTCACGTGTCATTGCTGCTATACCTGTATTTCATTTGCACATGCCGACTTGCACATTAAACTTGCACCTTAACCCTGCCCTCACTGCACATTGCACATTTAAAACTGCCACAGTACTTGCATTTTTCATTGTTACACACACATCTACCTCATTGCTGCTATCCCTGCATTTCAGTTGCACATGCTACCCTACTCCTTCAATTTGCCTCGATTGCAAATTCAGAATGCCATTGAGAATTGTCAAAACTATTTATCTCACTTGTACATACATTATACTTAATACCTGGACATTTTCTTTAAATTTGTGAATTTCCCACTGCACATTTAGAATTGCCATATTTAATGCATTTGCATTGCACATCAATGCATACCACTTGTATATACATATACTTGTAAATTTTTCTGCACTCCTCTATTTGCATTTCTGGTTAGACGCAACTGCATTTCGTTGTACTGTACTTGTACTGTTCCATGACAAAGTTAAATCTAATCTAATATCAAGCACTTCACACTAACAAAGAGGCGCAGGCTGAAAACTGAAATTAAGCTTACTTTGTGAGGCATACTATGGCATAGTTTTCAAGTTCTAGATTACTGCAAAAACATTGTTCGGCCTTAGAGTTACCTAAAGGAGTCCCTCAGGTTCAATAATTGGCCCATTATTGTTTTCAGTTTATATAAATTACATTGGTGATGTCCACATTTTTATTTTCCATTTATATGCAGATGACACAGTGATGTACTCTATTGCTCCAACAGCTGACAAAACATTATTGCAGTTAGATTTTATGATACTACAGAGATCTCTTTTACAGCTTGTTTGTTGTTAAAACTTATTTTATATGCTTTTTCTAGGTCCAAGCTCTCATGCATATAGATAATATCACCATAGAACGGACATAATATCATCTAGAACGGACATAAAAGTAGCTTGCACAATTAGTCTTCTATTTGCAGAGGACAGACACGACCTGTTTCTATAAAGCAACCTAACTTGAATTTTAACTTCTTTCCCCAATTCAGTAGCATGTTTTTTAAAAGATAGCCCTTTTCAGTTTGAGTACATACCAAGTTAGTCATTAGACTACAATTGTATTTCTAATCCTCTGTAAATAGAAGACTAATTGTGCAAGCTACTTTTATGTCCGTTCTAGATTATGGTGATATTATCTATATGCATGATACGTCATCTACATTAAAACCACTGGATGCTATTTTGCACTATTTTGAACTCATCACTATTCTCTGTCAACATGTGGGTTGGGCCTGTTCCTCTGTGAGGTGGAAGCAACATGCTCTCTTGTTTATTTATAAAGCACTTCTTTTAAAACTACCTTCATATATATCATCATTAATTTCCACTAGACTTACTAATTTCAAAACCAGATCACAGATGTGGATTACTTTAGAGGCTCCAGCTGTCTCCACAGAGTTGGGTGGGACTGCTTTCAGTTCTTTCACATTTTAATGATGGAACAAATCCAACTTAAGTTAGAAACTCTGGTGTCCATTGCATCTATTTTAAAATGTAATGTAGGGCCATTATGGTGTTGTCTGTATTTTTTTATTTGAATTGTTTGTTTGTATTTATTAATATTTTAGTTTCTGTGTCTAAGCTACATATGTTAACATGTCTACACAGGGTACTGGTGTAAAAAAAGATCCAGATTTCACTCTCTTTTCCCTTAAGTTAAAATAAATTTCATTCAACCAACCTGCTACACACCCACACTTTATCAAGATAACAGATATTATATGACCCTAAACCCTCCTGCTGCGTGGATATATCCATGAGGACTGCGGGTTATGATATGATTCTACCAATATCACTACTAGGCCAGTAGACCAAGAGCTCGGTTTCTGGCTGTGCGATCCTGTGCCTGAGGTGCGTGAGAGTATTTTGTGTGGAATATCAGCCTCTGCACACACTACAACAAAAATGTATACTTAAACATAAACTTAGCCCTTAATGTAGATTCAATGAAAGGGTCTTTTTTACTACAGTAACATTTTGCAGTGAGTGTCAAGTGACACTGCGGCACACTTCAGGCAGAGCTCAGTGTCCTTCCAGATTCACTGCACTTTTACAGTAGACAAAATGTGGTGTCTATCTTTCTCACAGGTATAGAAAAACAACTAAACTCACATACAGTTGAAGTCAGAAGTTTACATACACCTTATACATTTAAACTCAATTTGACATTTAATCCTAGTAACAATTCTCTGTTTTAGGTCAGTTAGGATCACCGCTTTGTTTTAAAAATGTGAAATGTCAGATTAGTAGTAGAGAGAATGAATGATTTCAGCTTTAATTTCTTTCATCACATTCCCAGTGGGTCAGAAGTACATACACTCAATTAGAATTTGGTAGCAATGGCTTTAAATTGGGTCAAATATTTTGGGTAGCCTTCCACAAGCTTCCCACAATAAGTTTGGTGAATTTTTGCCCATTCCTCCTGACAGAACTGGTGTAACTGAGTCAGGTTTGTAGGCATTCTTGCTCGCACACGCTTTTTCAGTTCTGCCCACAGATTTTCTATAGGATTGAGGTAAGGGCTTTGTGATGCCCACTGAAATACCTTGACTTTGTTGTCCTTAAGCCATTTTGCCACAACTTTAGAAGTTTGCTTGGGGTCATTGTCCATCTGGAAGGCCCATTTCCGACCAAGCTTTAACTTCCTGACTAACGTCTTGAGATGTTGCTTCAATATATCCACATAACTGTCCTTCCTCATGATGCCATCTATTTTGTGAAATGCACCAGTCTCTCCTGCAGCAAAGCACCCCCACAACAGAATGCTGCCACCCCCGTGCTTCATGATTGGGATAGTGAACCTTGGCTTGCAAGCCTCCCCCTTTTTCCTCCCAACATACACTGAACAAAATTATAAACGCAACACTTTTGTTTTGCCCCCATTTATCATGAGCTGAACTCAATTTTTCTCTATGTACACAAAAGGCCTATTTCTCTCAAATATTGTTCATAAATCTGTCTAAATCTGTGTTAGTGAGCACTTCTCCTTTGCCGAGATAATCCATCCACCTCACAGGTGTGGCATATCAAGATGCTGATCAGACAGCATGAGTATTGCACAGGTGTGCCTTAGGCTGGCCACAATAAAAGGCCACTCTAAAATGTGCAGTTTCACTGTATTGGGTGGGTCCTGGGGGGTCCGAAAACCAGTCAGTATCTGGTGTGACCACCATTTGCCTCATGCAGTGCAACATCTCCTTCGCATAGAGTTGATCAGGTTGTTGATTGTGGCCTGTGGAATGTTGGTCCACTTCTCTTCAATGGCTGTGTGAAGTTGCTGGATATTGGCAGGACCTGGAACACGCTGTCGTATACGCCGATCCAGAGCATCCCAAACATGCTCAATGGGTGACATGTCCGGTGAGTATGCTGGCCATGCAAGAACTGGGATGTTTTCAGCTTCCAGGAGTTGTGTGCAGATCCTTGCAACATGGGGCTGTGCATTATCATGCTGCAACATGAGGTGATGGTCGTGGATGAATGGCACAACAATGGGCCTCAGGATCTCATCACGGTATCTCTGTGCATTCAAAATGCCATCAATAAAATGCACCTGTGTTCGTTGTCCATAACACACGCCTGTCCATACCATAACCCCACCGCCACCATGGGCCACTCGATCCACAATGTTGACATCAGCAGACCGTTCACCCACACAACGCCATACACGCTGTCTTCCATCTGCCCTGTGCTGTGAAAACCGGGATTCATCCGTGAAGAGAACACCTCTCCAAAGTGCCAGACGCCATCGGATGTGAGCATTTGCCCACTCAAGTCGGTTACGACGACGAACTGCGGTCAGGTTGAGACCCCGATGAGGACGACGAGCATGCAGATGAGCTTCCCTGAGATGGTTCCTGACAGTTTGTGCAGAAATTCTTTGGTTATGCAAACCGATTGTTGCAGCAGCTGTCCGGATGGCTGGTCTCAGACGATCTTGGAGGTGAAGATGCTGGATGTGGAGGTCCTGGGCTGGTGTGGTTACACGTGGTCTGCGGTTGTGAGGCCGGTTGTATGTACTGCCAAATTCTCTGAAACGCCTTTAGAGACGGCTTATGGTAGAGAAATGAACATTCAATTCACGGGCAACAGCTCTGGTGGACATTCCTACAGTCAGCATGCCAATTGCAAGCTCCCTCAAAACTTGTGACATCTGTGGCATTGTGCTGTGTGATGGAACTGCACATTTTCGAGTGGCCTTTTATTGTGGCCATCCTAAGGCACACCTGTGCAATACTCATGCTGTCTGATCAGCATCTCGATGTGCCACACCTGTGAGGTGGATGGATTATTTCGGCAAAGGAGAAGTGCTCACTTACACAGATTTAGACAGATTTGTGAACAATATTTTGGAGAAATAGGCCTTTTGTGTACATAGAGAAAGACCAGAGGACATTTCTCCACAAAGTACGATTTTTGTCAATCCAAGTCTAATTTATTTATAAAGCACATTTAAAACCAAAATACTGTACAATGAAGTGTCTAGCACAGCTAAAAGAAAACCATACATAAAACATATAGCTAATTAAGCATATTTACATAGGACATGACAGATATAAACACAACGTTCTACCCATTTGCAGACTTAAATGCTAAAGACAAAGACAGGTCTTAAGATGGGATTTAAAAATGTCACTACTAGTGGATGACCTAATATATAAAGGTAAGCTATTTCACAGCTATGGAGCAGCAACAGAAAAGAAAAGGCATGGTCTCCTTTAAACTTTAATCGGGATCGTGGAGCGCACAAAAGCAGTTGATTGGAAGACCTAAGGTTCCTTGAGTAAGAGTGGTGGCTTAGGAGGTCAAAAATATAGGAAGATGCTAATCCATGCAGCGCATTTAAAACAAATAAGAGAACCTTAAACTCAATCCTATATTTAACAGGTAGCCAGTGGAGAGAGGCCAATACAGGGGTGATGCTCTCCTTTGTACCAGTTAAAAGCCTAGCAGCTGCATTTTGGACAAGCTGAAGGCGAAACAAGGAAGACTGACACACTCCCATATACAAAGAGTTACAATAGTCCAGACGGGAGGAAATGAACGCATGAAAAACTGAAAGTAAGAATGGGTTTCAATTTGGCAATGTCCCGGAGCTGGAAAAAACAACCTCTGATAACAGTGTTTACTTGTTTATCAAATTCTGTGGAGTCTGTGGGGCCATATAAAACTTCTGTTTTTCTATTGGAGAATATTTTTAGCTAGCCAGCATTTTATGTGTCTAAGACAATCAAAGAGCGATTTCAGGGTTTTGTTGCCACCAAGTTTAAGGGGAAGGAACAATTGTTTGTCATCGATCGGCATAGCAATGGTAAGAAATGTTATATTTCTGAAAGATGGTGCCCAAGGGAAGCATATATACCGAGAATAAGATAAGGCCTCCAGATGTTGCTCTTCTAATTACAGTGTATTCTTACCGCGGTAAAATTAAGTATATTCTAGCCATACAGAATAGCAACCAAACATATATTTTAAATAGACATACTGTATAATAGCCTAAATTTAAACAGTAATAAAACACAAACTCTATGATCCAACAAATGTTTTTTATTTAAATTAGTCAGCAGAATGAACTCTTCACAATATTTGCGAAACTGAGTACACAGTACAGGCTACACCAGAGACGTTGCTATTATCACAATACATTTGGGGCTTAGGCCCCACCCCCACCATCAATGTATACAGAACAATGTATAGTTTGATTGACCGATTTGAGACAAACAGCTGGACATTTGAATTGCAAAACGTTTATTGTCTTAAAATAGCAAAAGGTAGGGGAAGATGTGTGGTATGAGCCAGGGGCGTAGGTTTGATTTCAAATGTGAGAGGGACAAATATATTTCTCCAGGTCATAGCTAGAGGACAGGTTTTTTTTCCAGATATAAAAGGTAATAGTACTATGGGCCTAAATTATTATAACATGTATATAGAAAAAACTAAAGCAAATGTAAGTCAGATATCAATAAGTTTATTCATGTTTTAAAAGCAGGGTTAATATGCTACATGACAAAATCAAAGTACAATAACTTATGTCTCTTCTATTCAAATTCTTTCTTTAAAATAATAGACACGGACTACGGGACTATAAGCTATTAAAACGGCCAGCGACAAAAGCCATACAATTCATAGATGCAATTTGCAGTACAGGTAAACTCAATTTAGCACAGTGCTTAATGGTGTCTAATGAAATATTCACACTTGGTGTGATGTTAAAGTGTAACAAAATTATATAATTTCAAGAGGCTATACCAACACCCAGCAAACGTATAGCTCTGTGGTGTCGTGGTAAAAGACACAGCCTTTCACGTGGGTTTCTTGTTCTTTCCTTCTCTTCATTTTCTTTCATTCTAACTTTTTTCCTTTCCTAGCTGAAAGCTCAAAACACCAGATTTCTCCGATCATTTGCAGAAATAAACTGTTGGCATATAGTTTTTCTATCAAATCCATCCAACTTGTCCTGATGGACATGACAGACTGCTACATGGTTTAAGCGGCTTTGCTTCATTGTACTTCAGAGCCAGGTCTTAAGCCTTCTTAAAGCACTGAAACTCCTCTCTGCTTCAGCATAGGAAGCAGGAACAACCAAAAGAAGTCTAACAAGTGCTTCTACCTGGCTGAAAAGACCATGGACCTCAGGCAGCTGGTCTGAGAATAGTTGCAACTTCAGTACTTGTGCTATACTGGTGGTGCATTTTGAACATGGACAACTGCACTTCAAGTGACCTCGTTTTCAGCTCTGGGTACTGGTCCACCGCTGCATTAACCTCTCCTGAGAGGAGAATCCTCTCAAGCTTTTCAAGCTTTTGTAAGCCGGCCTGATTGAAGAGGTCATTCAGCTGCACATCCACAGTGTCAAGCATCTTATAAAACCCAGCCCGGTAGTATTCCTGAGAAGATGTGGGCGAATAAGAAACAGCATTTCCAGTGAAGCGCTTAGGTGGATTGCGGATGTGAGGCATCTGAATGGATTGTAAATTCAACGTTCCAATCATCTCTGTTGCTCTGTCATATATCTGGTTAAATGTATCCTCTGACCTCTGCCTGTAATGTGTTCTTCACGCACTCAGCTGCAGCAAGCACGCCAGCAACTGTAGCCATTCTCTCCTGTAAGCTACTACTCAGGCACTCTAACTCCTCTGTGACCATAGATGCTAAAAGGAGTCCCAGGACTGTGATCCCTTTCTCCAAGTTTTCAAGAAGCCCTTTAGCGGTTGTTGCTGTGTCTGAGCAATCAGATGTGGCAATCTCCTCCAAGCTGAGCACTACAGACTCATACTGGCTCATTACTGAGCGGATTGCTGCAGTCCTTACAGTCCACCTGGTGGGACATAGCGGCTTCAAAGTTTGGAAACAACCAGTCTCACATCTGGCAAAAATCTTGAACTGGGTTTTGAATTTCCCCGATTGCCTGCTGTATACAGACAGCCCAACTTGTTTATCCACTGCAGTGCATTACATGTCACTGATGATAATGTGCAGGCAGCCTATGCGACAGGTTTTATACAATGAGGGCCGCAATGGACACAGAGCAAGTGGCTGTTTTTCTCTTAATATGGCTTGTGTTCCTTTGTTTTTTCCTGACATTTGCTGCCCCATCGTATGTTTGTCCATGCAGACCTGAGATGGGCAAGTTAAGGCGCAACAAGACATCCATAGCAACTTTTGCCAGGTTCTCTCCAGTTGTCAAGGAGACTTTGTATAATCCAACAAATTCTTCATGGGGGACTAGGTCATGATCCACATAATGGACACAGAATGATTCTTCTTCTGTTCCTGCAATGTCCCATTCCTGCAGAGTCCCATCTATTATAATGGATTATTGCAGCAGTGGTAGATTGAGGACTGTACTGGCAATATCTTTGACAATGCTGCTGGCCAATAAACACAGGATTTCTTTCTGAACTTGTGGGCTTGAATAATCATGACACCTTGTTGTCAAGCATGTAGCAAGAACTGGGTCATCCTCAGATCTAATTTTTAGTGTTTGGTAGAGATGACCATCCTTGTCCTCATGGCCCCTGAGAGCTAAACCATGTCTAGCTAAATGTTGCACAGTACTCACTATTTTTGAGAGGCATGATCTTGCACTCTCTTGCTGGAGAGCTCTGTCAGTGGACTACTAGGTATCAACTGGTCTTATTTGTAGACTGTGTGTTGTCATGGTAACCTTGTGTGACTGGCTGTTTGAATGTATAGCACATTTTTCTATTGCCCTTTTCCAGTTTCTGAATCCAGAGTTTACAAATGCAGCGTCAGAGTTTTTTACATGTGGTGATTTCTGGCTTTTGAGACCCTTGTGAGGCTGGGTAGCCGCGAAAAGGGAGCATAACAAGAACATTGCTGCGTAGCATTTTCCCTCACTTCCACATAACCACTCTACCCTCAAATATTCCCGCCGGTGCGCTCTTTTCTGTACCTTTCAATATTAGTCAACGTATGAGTTTTTCAGTGAAAAGTGCGTTGTGCCACCCCTATGCCGCGCCCCTCTTTACATTTTTCCCACGGTTGAGAGGAATGTCTATGCAAAACAATATGGAGAGGTTGATTTTGTTTAACTAGCCTTAAACGACCAACGGTAGTAGTAGCTGATTTGCCAATTTCTCATGCCAAAATCTTCGCCTTTAACAACCATCAGGCCTGCAGAGTTATTCATTTAAATATAATACTTTTCTATAGCTAAAAGACGTTTCAGAATGTCGATATTCTTGCTAAAATTGCGCCCTAATTCCCCCCTAAAAGCAACATTAAGCAATACCACCATCACAACAGGTGCATAACACCCAGTCAGTATATATAATTGCTAATACATCTTAATGTTAAATGCCATTAAATGTCGTATCGCTGTGTAGCGGATTGCCATTATTATCATATTACTGTGTAGCCTATTGAGCTCACTTGCTCCTCTCAATCGCCATTGGTGGATATTACATATGAAGGTAAAACAGCGACATAGGTTTTTTAGTTGTAAAAATGATTGCACACTTGTAAATAAATATTTGCAAACTTGGAATTACTTTTGTAGTTGTAAAAACAAGAGGCGTCGCTAGGATCACAATACATTCGGGGCGTAGCCCACCCCCCGCACCGCCAGGGACAGAAAGTACAGGGTTTTGAATGTGCACGCTAGCGGCCTACACGTCTACATTGTCATCATGCGCGATCGGAATTATAGATGAATAGATCAGGGGATATTATTTTTTATATATACTTTTTTTGGCCAATTAGAGATCCGGGGCTATTCATAAAAGGCCCGGCTATAGCCCCGGATGCCCAGGCCTAACGATGCCACTGGTAAAAACGTTTTGCAAACTTGTAAAACATATTTGCAAACTTATAATTACTTTTGTAGTTGTATAAAGATGCGCATAATTGTAACTAACTTGATATTTGGAATCATGCATCTCGTTAATAACACTTGCTAGAACTGTGACAAAATGATTTTTCTTTGTAAATCACAGTCTTTAGTTGCTTAGCTACTGGCACTCTTTTTTATTTTAGATCTGAAGCAGTTGTTGCCTTAGATTATAAACCCAGCAACAGCACCCTCAAGCAGACTGATAAAGTGAAGGTAAAAGGTAAAAGAAGGTAAAACAGCGACATTAGTTTGTTATAGTTGTAAATAAGGTTGCACACTTGACCAAAAATATTTGCAAACTTGGAATTACAAGTTTGCAAATACCTATTTAAAATTTACAAGATTGGTTGACAAGATTAACACTGTTCATTGGTCGGCATAAGCAGCGGGCACTCAAAAGTTCAACAAATTTGAACTTTGGTCGCCTCCACCCGCGAGCAAATGTGCATAGAAAGCGGCACCGTCCCACTCAGTTAACTTAGTGTATGTAAACTTCTGACCCACTCGAATTGTGATAAAATGAATTATAAGTGAAGTAATCTGTCTGTAAAGAATTGTTGGAAAAATTACTTGTGTCATGCACAAAGTAGATGTCCTAACCGACTTGCCAAAACTAGAGTTTGTTAATATGAAATCTGTGGAGTGGTTGAAAATTGAGTTTTAATGACTTAAGTGTATGTCAACTTCCGACTTCAGCTCTAAATGAAATGAAGTCCCTTTCATCTTCTTTCTCTCCCAGAGATGTCCAATCATTGCCTGGGTCTTCTGTCAGAATAGATGGAGACACGCTGCATCTCCTCAGTCTCAGCTCTGATCTGAATGGTCTCTATGTCTGTGAGGCCTCAAACCTGTATGGAAGGGCAACTGGCTCCCTCTATGTACATACAACCTCTGGTGAGAAGCATCCTTACATGCACATATAATTCAACTTGCTGATTTTTAGTTAAATTTCTACCTGTTCACTTCTCTAACTGTGTGGCTTCATGATATGTTGACTAACTGCATCAGACTTAAGACCTCATTTCACAGTTCAACAGGAAGGAAAATTTCCTTATGAGAATTCCTTTTGGGTGGATAACCTTTGATATCCCAATTACTACAATGTACACATGCTTACTTCCTACTTCTTGTGTACGTCTGATAAAAATCAGGCGTTATGTTGCTGTGCTTGAAGCAGTAAATGGTAATAGCAGATTTATATCTCTGAAACATCTTAGATCTGTAGATATTCTCCTAATATTTGACACTTTTTATTTAAAATGATTTCACCAGAAATTCCAGGAACATAATTTTCGTCATATTTAGATTGGCAATTTCGAAGGGGGCACAAAAAACCCCAGAGTGATGGGGTACTTGTTTTCATTACAGACATGCAACTCCTACTAACACTCCCCCTCTGCTCAGTGAAATCCTACCGTTTTTAAGGGTACATGAAGTGCTATTGTGGATCCTTGGTGTGTCTCCATGTTGCGAATGGGTTGGAGAGTGTGATCACTGTTTTAAAACATTGTGTTTTTGAAGGGGCTTGGTAATTTAAATGGAGTTATCATGTCACCGTAGTGCACCTGAAATAATAAAAACTGTCTGCACATGGTCATGTGTTTTTTACCAGTTGTGGACTACATATCTCTCAAAAAAAGATTGTCACTCTTGATAAAGATTCGCGAAAATGGCTGTATAAAAATAAAAAATACAGAAAAGGGAAATGAGCTGAATTGTAATTTCCCAAAATGTTGAATAAAACATTGTATAGGATATTGTCACGGTTCGGTGAGCAACAGCACCACCGTTCCGTACACCTGCAGTTCCTATCACTCACAAACGCATCCCGGACTTGTCTCTGTCACGTTTCCAATCATGCACACCAGGTCCCCATCACATCGTTTGTAAGTGTTTAAATGTTTCCCCTCTGTTCCCCACATTTGTAGGATCACTGTTTCGTGTCGTTGTGTTCTCTTGGTGAGTGTTTGCGGTGCTAACTGGTCGAATGTTATTTGTTAAGACGCATGTTGCGCACTTTTCTTTCATTCAGTTCAGCTTTTCGTTCCGTTCATTGTTTGGTTTGTTTGTTTTCATTAAAAAACTGCCGAACGTGATCACTGCCTGCGCCTGGTTCCTCACCCTACACTACACCCAACCGTGACAGGTATATAATTCGTCCATATCAATTTTTTCAGTTCCTTGATCGTTCGTTCTGTGTTTATGAATTCAAACCACTGGTTTCAAAAGGAATTTAAGTCTGGAGGCTGAGATGGACTTCGCAACAAACTATTTATTTTTATGCACAGTGAATTAAAAGTATGATGATATGGAAGCATAATTATTGTGAGATGCGATACAATGAACTGAGTATAGGCAGGGATACACTTTATACCAGTGGCTGAAAATGGTAATGGACATTCATTCATGGCTCCGTTCACCTAAAATAATTTGGCTTATTTTGCTTTTAAAAGGCTTTTCTAACCAATTGCTTAAAATTGGCATGTAACTGTCAAATCAGGTTGTGAAATACACATTCAAATGGTCTCCATTTTACCATGCCAAATTACTGAGGGAGATTGAGGTGGCAGAAAGATTATAAGTAGCTTACTGTTTTTATTCTGCTTTGTTTAACTAGATATATTTTATATGGAGTACAAAGCTGATGAAAATTCATCTGGACAGTGGTTGCTTACTGTTGCAGGGCAAGTTGCTGTATGGACATATCCCTTATCTGGTAGTGCATGTTCATTTTTAAATGAAGCTTCATGTAAATGTTTATGTAAAATGGGTCACTCTTCTTAATGCTCCCTTTTTTCCAGATCAGGTAAATGTAGCCGGCCAAGAGCAAATGTCTCTGACTGCCTGAGTGAGTGACTGACTGACTGACTACCCACTATGTTAAATAGCCTAGTGGATAGAGACACAGACCGGACATTGAATCCGGCCAGGGACAGAACAAATTAGGATTAGTTGAGGATAAACTAAAACCTCACTGGCTACAAAATGTAGCTACAAATGTAAAACTGTTTATTATGTTGCGATGGACAAACTGAAACTGACATGTCTAACATCATAAATCGCTGTTGAAGTCTTGAAACGTTGCCGTTTCATATATCATGTTTCAGATTTGCACAGCAGAAGAGTATTGTCCTCTTTTCACAACAAAGCTGGCATTGGCCCATTAATAGCTGTTCTTTAAACCAGTTTTTTTTTTTTTGTTGTTTACCACAATCACTTTCGTGGCCTGGCCAAACTAGGCTTGTCTATTTTTTTTCTTGTTTTAGTGTAAAATGGCCCTATAATTATCATGATGCATTCATATCTATCATTACATATTTATATCTTATCAGTTCTTGGTTATATCTAATTTCTCTTTCTGGGAGTATTTTGGGGAATTTTTGAAGTATATTTTCTAAGAAGAATGGTTATTTTTATGGTGACCTTTTACACAGACAAATGTTTACTACAAGTTTGGCAGCATGCAGTGGCTGGGAATTCTTAAAAATTGTCTGTTTAGTGACGTAACAATGCATTTGGAGTCTCGATGGCAACTGTTGGCTAGCAAGCGTTTAAAGCTACTGCTGGCTAACAAGGCTTTGGCTTAATAACTATGTATTTCTATTGAGCATTCATTAAATGTATTGTTAGTTTTGTTAACTTTTGTGTAGTCTTGTGTAACTCAGTTGGTTGTGCATGGTGCTTGCAATGCCAGAGGTTGTGGGTTCAGTTCCCATAGGGAACCAGGTTGGAAACGAATGCACTCTCTATTGCAAGTTGATCTGGATAAGGACATCAGCTAAATGACTAAAATGTAAATGTTTTGTGCATACAGTTGTGCTCAAAAGTTTGCATACCCTTGGGGAATTGGTAATATATGTACCATGTGTAAAGAAAACAAGAGTAAGCAGGCAAACATGTCTTCTTTCTTATGGGATTCACATTCAACTGTAGGTCATAACAGAATGGCACAATCATAAAACAAAACATGGCAACAAAAAGAAATGAACTGACCCCTGTTCAAAAGTCTGCATACCCTTAGTTCTTAATACTGTGTATTGCCCCCATTAGCTTCAATGACAGCGTGCAGTCTATAGTTGCCTATGAAGAATAGTTGTCTGAGGCCCTGAATTCTTGCAGTTGGTATAGCTGCCAATTCGTCTTGGCAAAATGCCTCTGGGTCATGCAACGTCTGGTTGCATGACCAGAGTGGATCGATGATATTAAGGTGAAGAGACCTTCGCCTTTTTCTGCTGTAACCACTGGAGGGTCAACTTGGCCTTGTGCTCGTGCTGAAGAATGCAAATTGTCTGCCAGTATGTTCTGATAACATGCTGCATTCATCTTACCATCAATTTTCACAATTGATGGCAAAATTGAGCTCACACATCCCAAAAAAACATCAGTGAGTTGATCTGGACATGCTTCACAGTGGGGATAGTATTCTGTTCACTATAGGCCTTGTTGACCCCTTGCCAAACATAGCGTTTACAGTTGTGACCATAAAGCTTTATTTTGATCTCATCACTCCAAATTATATTGTGCCAGAAGCTGTAAGACATGTCAAGGTGTTGTCGGGCATATTGTAACTGGGCTTTTGTGGCATTGGCGCAGTAAAGGCTTCTTTCTGGCAACTCGACCATGCAGCACATTTTTGTTCAAGTATCGTCGTATTTTGCTCCTTGAAACAACCACACTGTCTTTTTCCAGAGCAGCCTTTATTTCTCCTGAGGTTACATGTGGGTTTTTCTTTGTATCCCTAACAATTCTTCCGGCAGTTTTGGCTGAAATCTTTCTTGGTCTACGAGACCTTGGCTTGGTATGAAAAGATCCCCAAATTTTCCACTTAATAAGTGATTGAACAGTACTGACTGGCATTTGCAAGGTTTTAGATATCTTTTTATATCCTTTTCCATCTTTATAAAGTTCCATTACCTTGTTATGCAGATCTTTTGACAGTTCTTTTCTGCTCCCCATGGCTCAGTATCTAGTCTGCTCAGTGCATCCATGTGAGAGCTAACAAACGCATTGACTATTTATACAAAAACACTAATTGCAATTTAAAAAGCCACAGGTGTGGGAAATCCACCTTTAATTGCCATTTTCACCTGTGTGTCTGTAACAAGGCCAAACATTCAAGGGTATGTAAACTTTTGATCAGGGCCATTTGGGTGATTTCTGTTATCATTATGATTTAAAAAGGAGCCAAACAACTATGTGATAATAAATGGCTTTTCAAAATCACTGCCAAAATTTCACAATTTCTGCCAGGTTATGCAAACTTATGGGCACAACTGCATATATATAGAGTGGCCAGTTAAATTTTCTATGAGGGGTCATTTAACAAACATACACATATATGTCTATAGTATAACTTTTATCTGCAACTTTCCCTATTCATTTAAACATTCTAATATCTCCAACACAGATGATAACTTACAAGGTCGATATTTATTAACTATATAGCATCAAAAAATCACCCCCCCCCCAGGGAAAATAGAGGAACAGTATTTCCCACCCCCCATCTGGAACCATATTTTAGGGTCTAATTTTCTTAATTCCTTGAATAAAACACGGCCGACTGCCATGCTGCAGACATGGTGCTGGCCACTGGAAACAACAAGAAACAACAGGGTAATCTAGATAAATGACTGTAACATGTTTAGTTATATGATATGAAGAAATAAAAACAGCTGCTTTCATGACCTATGAAGCGTGCACACAACATAGCCACCAGCAAATGCCACTTGTACTTCAACAACAAAAGTATGAATAAAATATCAGAAAAAAATGTTGTCTTTCATGTTAGCCATTTAGATGTACTGCCCAGTGTAATAAGGAATGTTTTACTGTGCGGTCCATAGTGCGACTGTCACACACGCCCCCTCCTCCTAGGAAGCTGGGGGCCAGCGGGAAAGAAAGTCAGCCGTAACGTTGTCCTTGCCAGGAACATGGCTGATCGTGAACCTGTAGGGCTGCATGAAAAGGTACCCGCGGGTGATGCGAGCTTTGGTATCCTTCATCCTGTCCATCTATTGCAGAGTTCGGTGGTCAGTCTCCAACCTAAACTCCCTGCCCAGGAGATAGTACCTGAATGAATCCAGAGCCCACTTGACCGCCAAACACTCCTTTTCCACAGTCAAATACCCTTGGAAATAATTTCCAGCTGATGTAGGCAATAGGGTGGCGATTCTCCGGCCCACCTTCAAGCACAGCTCCTGCACCATGCATCAGTTTGCAAGGTGAAAGTATCATCATAGTCAGGGCTGTATAAGACAGGTTGCTCACGCAAAGCATCCTCAAAGGATCCCCTCAGTTCTCCGGTCAACTGGACCTTGTTAGGATAGGTCTTTTCGGTCAGATCTGTAAAGATGGCAGTTCATCTAGCCTAGAAACCAGTGGTACCGACCTGCTTGTTCATCTGGTGAAGAGGACACGTCTCAATGGCTTGTACCTTTCTCACCTGGGGTCGGAGAACTCCGTTCCCGATTACATATCCGAGATATTCCGTTTCACACTTGGCAAAGGCACATTTGGAAGCATTGATGGTAAGGCTGGCTGCTTGGATTCACTCAAAGACGATCTTAATATGCTCCAGATGCTCTTCCCAGCTGGAGCTTTAAATGACAGCATCATCCAGGTAGGCAGCAGTACATCAGGACAGACCACATAATACCTGATCCATCAGCCTTTGAAAGGTTGCTGGGGCTCCATGACACCTGAATGGCATCCTCCTGAACTGGAATAGGCCCCAGGGTGTCATGAATGCAGTCAGCCCCTTCAATCTTTAACTTAACGGGACATGCCAGTAGCCTTTACATAAATCAATGGTAGTAAGAAATTTAGCCTTACCCAAGCGGTCGATGAGTTCATCAATGCGGGGAGTTGGATTAGAATCAAACTTTGAATCAGAATTCAGGTAGCGGAAGTCAATACAGAATCTTAAGGTGCCGTCCTTCTTTGGCACCAGCACCACAGGGCTGCACCCCTCGCTCCAAGAGCATTCAGTGATCCCCATTGTCACCATCAAATCAATTTCTTTCTGTAGGGGCCCCAAGAGGCGTTCAGGAATACGGTAACTCATGCGCCTGATGCGGTCATTATCCTTTAGCGTTATATGGTGCTCCACCAGGTGTGTGTGGAAAATAACAAGATTACAGAGGGTCCTCGCCTGAACTTCCTGCTTCTTTGAAAGGTGATTCAGACCTAGGATGGCGCTGGAGATGATCTGCCCTGGCAGGTATTGCTCTGCTAAGTCTTCCTCATCTTCCACAGCCCGGATCTTTCCACAGCCACTATAGAATCCGGCCGGTGGAACCCATTTCTTAAGATGATATACATGCAGGCGCCGGTGTGATCGGGATTCACCTGGCGTGGCAATCTCATATGTCGTAGGACCCAGTTTCCTGGTCACCACGAAAGGGCCTTGCCATTTAGCAAACAAATGGCTAGTTTGGGTAGGGAGCATTACGAGGAACTTCTGAGTCAAAATCTCCTGTCTCTGGCATTCTGGTCATACCAGGTCTTTTGCTGCTGATAGGCCTCAGTCAGATGTTGGTGGGCGAAAGAGTTCCTTCCTTTCCAACTTTTCCCTTAATGACATATGAAATTACATTTTCAGGTTGTTGTCACCTGCTTGTTTCACCCCCATGTTTCCTTCAGCGAAGTCAATTGTCCAGATCAACTCAATGGGGGAGTCGATGCCTATGGCACTTCTTGATATGCAAAAAGGAGATAGAGAATCCACTGATCCCAGTCAGGACCGGTGTCATTGACAAACTTGTTTCAGAGTTTGATTCTCTCCGTAAGTCCATCTGTCTCTGGATGGTAGGGTATGGTCCATAGCCCCTTAATCGCCAATAGTTGGTAAACCTGTTTCAACAGTTTGGACAAAAAGTTCGTTCCTTGCTTGGTTAGAATTTCCCGGGGAAAACCCACTCTAGAGAAAAACTGACCCAGGCAGACAGCTACTGACCGGGTGGTAATAGAACAAATGGGAAAAACCTCATGATACCTTGTGGCGTAGTTATTGATCACCAGCATGACCGGACTTGCTCCTCTCCACTGGTCCCACAATATTCACCCCAATTCGCTTGAATGGCACACTAATGACCGGCAATTGTTGAAAAGGCATGGATGGCCTTTTGACACGTCTGCTGGCACGTAGGAAAACTTTGGCAGAAATCCGCAATGTCCTTCCTCAGTCCTGGCCAATGAAAGTGGTGCTTGAGCCCGTCCTTTTATATTGACACTCAAGATGTCTTTCGCTAGTTAACTGGCGGAGTTCTGGGGTGTACCAGGGAGTGGTGTGGGTAAAGGAGACTGTGGGTTTTAAGCAGAACAAGGGCATCCAGGGAAGAGGAAAGGTAGTCACTGTAGTGAGTGATAAAGTCTAATGGGGACTGGGAGTCAGTGGCTTTATCAAGCCCATGAGATCAGTAGGTGTGATGCATTTTATATATTATATATATATTATATATATATTTCTGAAGGCAATGATGCAACGGTAATTTTGCCTAGAAACGGGGACAAAGACTTCAAATACAACAGCTTTGTGATCAGAGATGGGGAGATCTGACACAATTACATTGTGATTAGATACAACACTTCATCATGAAGGAAATAATATCCCTCCTTAGTCTCAGCCTGGCCTGACTGCTTTAGCAGTAGGGCCTTTTGATACAATGGACCCAGCACTTTGTCATCTTTTTGTTGCTGCACAATGTCACAAGGGACCCTCAAACTCATGGGCCCATCCGGAAGTGTGCCTTATTGAGAAGTAATTACTGTGCACTGAAACATGTCTGCTCTACGCTGCGCTCTAGACTTGCGGGTCTTTCCTGGCTGTCCCTCGATCTCTGAATCATAGAAGGGCAATGTACTCAAGGTCTTGGCCTGCAATACTTCTTGCTTAGCTGTGGCTCTGGTGAGGAGCACACTACAGGCATGGCTAGAAGGCAACAGGTCCCATAGTACTGGCTGATCATTTCCTAGCACGATTGGGAAGGCAAGTTATCACCTACACCTACGTTTAGCCGATAAGACTGCCTCTGCACTTCAAGATAAATTTCAGCTGTAGGGTATTGTCTCTTATCACCGTGTACACAGCCAATGGCCATCATGGAGTCATGATTCCACATATGGATCGGGATTAAACACTTTTGCACCAAAGTCTGCATACTACTGGTGTCTTTCAAAGCCCTAACCTCCGGCCCGTTGAGCAACACAGTTATGTCTTCGAAGAGGGGTTTCTCCTCAAGCATTATGGTGCTAGGCCTTTGCACCAAACGGGTGACTTTGGTATTGTTCATTGGGCACATAGATTTTGTGACCTTCCTGCCCACATAGGTAACAACTTGGTGCTCTACCCTTGGTCCTAGACATAGGGCCTAGACTGAAATTCCTGTCCCCAACATTGCTAGCCTTACCTACAGTCTGAGGGGTCTTTGGGGTTGCACGAGCTGCTGCTTCTTCTGCTGTAACTGGGTCATCTTGACCCACACTTGCAAGTCTGGCGTCAGCATTCGAAGGTACTGTTCAAGGATGACAGTTTCACCTACTTGACTCACCGTTTTGTCAGTGGGCTGCACCCACTTTGCACAGAGATCCTTCAATTGAGTTCCTGTGGCGTCTCTCCTGGCTCAACTTCCAGGGAACCGAACCGTTGTCTGTAGGTCTCTGGATTGATACTGTACTTGGCTAAGATAGCTTTCTTCACTTGATGATAGACGAGGGACTCTTATGTCCATACAGTGGATACAAAAAGTCTACACATCCCTGTTAAAATGCCAGGTTTTTGTGATGTAAAAGAATGAGACAAAGAGAAATCATGTCAGAACTTTTTCCACCTTTAATGTGGCCTATAACGTGAACAATTCAATTGAAAAACAAACTGAAATCTTTGAGGGGGAAAAATAAAAAACTCACAATAACCTGGTTGCATATGTGTGCACAATTAAACTAATACTTTGTTGAAGCACCTTTTGATTTTATTACAGCACTCAGTCTTTTTGGGTAGGAGTCTATTAGCATGGCACATCTTGACATGGCAATTTGGCAATTTGGATGTGTGCTTTGGGTCGTTGTCGTGCTGAAAGGTGAACTTCCTCTTCATTTTCAGCTTTCTAACGGACGCCTGAAGGTTTTGTGCCAAAATTGCCTGGTATTTGGAACTGTTCATAATTCCCTCCACCCTGACTAAGGCCCTGGTTCCAGCTGAAGAAAAACAGCCCCAAAGCATGATGCTGCCACCACCATGCTTCACTGTGGTTATGGTGTTCTTTGGGTGATATGCAGTGTTGTTTTTGCGCCAAACATACCTTTTGGAATTATGGCCAAAAAGTTAAACCTTGGTTTCATCAGACCATAACACATTTTCCCACGTGCTTTTGGGGGACTTGATGTTTGTTTTTGCAAACTTCAGCCGGGCTTAGATGTTTTTCTTTGTAAGAAAAGGCTTCCGTCGTGCCACCCTACCCCATAGCCCATTCATATGAAGGAGATTGTTGTCACATGTAACACACAGCCAGTACTTGCCAGAAATTCCTGCAGTTCCTTTAGTGTTGCTGTAGGCCTCTTGGAAGCCTCCCTGACCAGTTTTCTTCTCGTGTTTTCATCAATTTTGGAGGGACTTCCACTTCTTGGTAATGTCTCTGTTGTGCCATATTTTCTCCACTTGATGATGACTGTCTTCACTGTGTTCCATGGTATATCTAATGCTTTGGAAATTCTTTTGTACCCTTCTCCTGACTGATATCTTTCAACAATGAGATCCCTCTGATGCTTTGGATGCCCTCTGCGGACCATGGCTTTTGCTCTGAGATGCAACTAAGAAAATGTCAGGAAAATCCTAATAGAACAGCTGAACTTTATTTGTGATTAATCAGTCACTTTAAATGATGGCAGGTGTGTAATGACTTCTATTTAACATGAGTTTGAATGTGATTGGTTAATTCTGAACACAGCCACATCCCGAGTTATAAGAGGTGTGCACACTTATGCAACCAGGTTATTGTAAGGTTTTTATTTTTCATTTTTCCCCCTCGAAGATTTCAGTTTGTTTTTCAATTGAATTGTTCACATTATAGGTCACATTTAAGGTGGAAAAATTTCTGACATGATTTATCTTTGTCTCATTCTTTTACATCACAAGAACCTGGCATTTTAACAGGGGTGTGTAGACTTTTTATATGCACTGTATGTACATAGGCAGTCCTAGCCCTACCACTTAGCAAGGGGATCAACCTAACAGCCCAATCCACTTTTGGCCATTGACATATACCATCACAAGATGTTCAAAGGTGGTTAGATAGTGCTCAATATCATCAACCTCACTAAATGGTTCTAACCTGGGTTCCTGAATCCAATATAGATGTGGACCTGGTTCAGGGTGGACGCTTTCACCTGGATCAGGTTCCGCAGGGAGTTCTTGGTCTAGTTCCAGGTTATATGGACCAGCTTTTAGACCCCCATCAAAACTTCCTGTGTCTGCAGGAAGGTGCCCGTATCCTCCTGGGACCACTGGGGACGTCCTCATCTCAACTTCCTGCTGCAAAACCTGGAATTGATGTTGCATCACCAGCCACCTTTGCTCCTGTTATTCCACCTCCCGTTCCAGATGGATGTCATGTGCCTTCTGCGTCTCAAAGCTGCTTTTGAACAAATTGGCCAGCTCCTCCAATGAAGACACCCCTGGCTTATCGGCTATGGGGTCTCCTCCGTCCGCCCCTCTGTCCGCCCCACTTTCAAGATTTTCTGCTGTAGTGTCAGCTGGTGCTGGTTTGTCCTTGTCTTTCTGTGGTCCCATTGCTTCAGTTAACTTTTCCCCCCTAATCCCAACAACAGAGGGGATTAATTCCAAACTATGCAGCCACTACTTGGTCCTCACTGCCACCATATGTGAAGGGTGACCAAGCAAGCATCGAGAGACAGTGAGTGGGTTGCAAAGTAATAAGGTGAAGGGGGGATAACCCCTATAACTTAATTAGCTATGCAAGCATGGGGTATATATTCTCAACATTGAGTTGTAGGGGCACAGTCTTTCCACCCAGGTAACATTTAATGTTATGTTACAGCCTGGATGGCCTACAGGTCAACATTACCAGCTAGCTATTGGTTAACTTTAATTGGCTCGCTAATGGGTGTGGTAGGTCTGACCTTTAATTAGACATGCATTATTGTAGTTTGTTAAGGAAAACACTAAGAATTGCTAACTGTATTCCATCTCTCCTCACAGAGATCTCTCCAGCTTGTTGGGTTCTACTTTTCATCATCTTATGTCTGATTGTTGCTGCTGCCATTTTCTTATGGTCCTGGTACAAATATGGGAAATTGCCTTGGTAATGTAATTAAGTGAAATATTATGCACTCAATATGATCATATTACATTGATTTATCTGAAATCATATATGATTTAGCTGAAACTTATGTAATTATTTATGTATCTTTCTAGTTCTATGGCCAATGCACCAGAACAGGTACGTGAAAATTAGTGAGTAGTGTTGTTGTCCACCATTGTATTGTGAGTTGCTAATGTTTGTCTCCTAATGAAGTAGGTTACTCATTGGCCAATGTTTGCTATGTAATACTTTAATACTGTTGGCTGTTTTCCAGACAAATCAATGCATTGTTGAGGAAGTTGAGGTGCCCTTATGATTAACTGAGAAAGTGACAGGAGACAAAGAGGAAGAAGAGGAAGCATGATGTTGGAAACAGACCCTCCCATTTACCCTTTGGAATATGCAATTTGTTTGTTGTTTTGTTTTGCTTCTAATAAATGGACTGAATGGCTATGAAGGTAAAACAGTGACATAAGTTTTGTAACCATAAAAATATTAGCAAACTTTTCATTTGTTTTGAAGTTGTAAAAAAAATTCCAAACTTGTACAATGTTTGCAAATGTGTAATATTGTAGTTGTAAAAATTTCTAACTTAATTGTAACTAACTTAATTTTTAGAATCATACAACTAATATAAGGGATAGTTTTGCCCAGATTCATATTTTGGTAAAAGTCCACTTATCCTGAGTTGTTCCTGAAGGCACATTGGGTAATTTTTAAAAACAATCCATTATTCAGCTCTGTCCCAGTCTGTAATTAGCATTGTCCAAATTATTGAATGGAAATTGTGCGTCCCGAACTAGAAAACCTGCATTGCAAGCGGAAGACTAATTGAAAACACTTCAGACAAAGGCTAGTGGTGTTATTTTCCTGAAAGAACCTGTCAGTATTGTATTCTTCAAAATAATGTTTTCATTTTTGCAATCTGAATTTATATTGCGAAACTGATACTTCCTATGTTGTATCGATCTGCATTTTTTTTCGGCAAGGGGAAGTGTATACGTCATTTAGTAACAAAGAGTTAGCATTCGCTAGCTAGAAAGAACATTTCCTATTTAGTAGTTGTATTTTCACCTTGGACAGTGAGGAGGGGGGTCCATTTTGAAACAGTTAATCCCTAACACTTGCCCAGAATATCTGGTGATTGGTGGAATAGTTGTGGATCATGTGATCTAATGCTTACCTAAATGGAATGCTTGTTACAACGAGTGGGAACTATTGATGCCAATGTAAAATATACACCGATGAGTTTTGGCTCTACAATTTTGCTGGTCTTGTGACAAAACGATTTTTACTTGTGAACAGGCCCTGATCCACAGGTGGGGCAAAGCCGGGCATCACCTGCCCTTCTCGAATCTGTGCCCCCCCAGGTTTTGTTTCCCCATAAACACTGCAAATGGTATTTGAAATAAATATCATTTATTTAAAAAAATGCCCCCTCCGGGCCTGCTTGTAAATCACAATCTGTAGTGATACGTTTTACAGTGTTTTCAAGCGGAGATACGCATGAGGGCTCTGATTGGCATGGCATAAATTTTTCTGACCAATGAACTGAGTGCATGCTAAGTAAGTCATGTTTTCACATTTTAACCAATCTGAGTAGGTTCTGGAACATGCTGCCTTCCTCAAGTTACTACAGTAGGTCATAGAACACTTCTAGACAGGCTGGAAAATTGGGTAGGACTCTGTATCACAATGTATCACCAGTGTCGTCATATAGTGTAACCCTTTAGCCTATAATATAGTAGCCAATGAGCTAACAGGAAAAGATTAAGCTATATCCTTTCTGACACAAAAGGGCCCACATAATATTAAGTAATGCAGGTTTTCTTTAACTATCACAAATGTCTTGACTCAGGTCGACATTTATGTATTGTAAGTTTTTTATTCTAATATTTTGAGACACTGGATTTTTGATTTCCATTAACCGTAAGCCATAATCATCAAGATTGAAACAAAAAAGGCTTGAAATGTTTCACTTTATGTATAATGAATCTGGACTATATGAAGGTGTCACTTTTGGATCTGAATAACGAAAAAAAACTGAACTTTTCCGTGACATTCTTATTTGTTGTTGGGAGGTACCAGTATTGGCAATATACCACAGACCCCAAGATGCCCTATTGCTTTACAGAATCAGAAAGTGTTTTACTGCTATGTAAGAATAGTGGACTGAGCGTAACAACAGTAGACAGAGCATTAATAAATCACTAAAAAATATACAAAAACATATGTAAGTTGCAAGAATTGTCCAGTTGAGGGTTGTGTGTGTATGTGGGGAGGGGTTATAGATTTGTCCAGTTGAGGGTTGTGTGTATGTGGGGAGCAGGCTATAGTCAGTTTGCTAATGTAGAACTACTGTTTGTGTCTGTGGTTCATAGAACCAGTTTTTGTGTGTTAGTGATTGTGAAAACTTATGTCTGGAGGCACCACTAAGGTTGAATAAAAGAGAACTCTGAAGTACATTTCCTTGACTCTGTTTAAAGTTATTGGTGCAAACAGGGAAAAGTGCCTCCTCAATGACCTCACTGCTGCATATTGAAGGTGACCTGTCAAACACCGCTCGGTAACCAGGAAGTAACATTTGCCAGAAAACCACAACTTCTGTATTTGGAGACATTCCAAAGTACCCACTTTGGAACCCACTTTGATGCCCACTTTGGGTACCGAGTGCCCCATGGTGGCGGTGGGGTTATGGTGTCGACAGGCAATAAGCTACGGACAACAAACACACTTACTAAGCCAAAAAGTGTGACAGAGAATCCTGTGCTCAAGAGGAACTCATTGTCCAGCCAACAATCAATCGAGATCATAAGACGTTGATGGCGATGAGGCAACACAACCATATTCAATTACTACAAACCTAGACTGCCAATCGTATTCGGGAACCCTTGGCTAATCCCACAGCAGGATTTGAACCCTGGTCTTGCAATGACACAGCTAACTGAGGTGGAGACTTTACAGTTCTG
>JACXGI010009098.1:0-16515 GCA_016801175.1 Esox masquinongy
TTGTTACACAGTAACAACGTTATTGGCGCTGAAATGCATGATTCCTCAACAGTGCAGCCATAAAGCACTGTTTTAGCCAGTTGAGGCATACCTGGGGTTGTGGATGTCAGAATGGGACATTCCCAGATTCAGGTGTAAATTGGCAAAGAATATTCGGAAAACCTGGAATTTGTGACCGGACTCTTCCGTCACCAAAACCAACAACACATTTTAAGAACGTCTGTTGACTTCAAACCAGAGTGACACAACGGCCATGTCTCCTCAACAGAACATGTTGTTTGAGAGCATCCAGGAGGGGAAGTATGAGTTCCCTGAGAAGGACTGGCACCACATCTCCTCCGGAGCCAAAGACCTCATCAACAGACTGTTGGTCCGAGACGCTAAGAACCGCCTCAGTGCTGCTCAGGTCCTGGAGCACCCCTGGGTCCGAGGGGTGAGTAATAGACACACTGAAAGGGTCAGAACTATCTCTGCCCCTCGATCCTACTCTTTATGCCTGTCACTGAACTGTCACATGGGGCAGTGTTTCCTGATGGGAGGAGGTCAGGGGTCAGCTAACGGTTTGTCTCCCCCTGGCAGTGTGCTCCCAACTCCATCCCCTCCACCATGCTGAACCAAAGAGGCAGCCGAGCTCAGGACCTCACCTTCTTCGCCGGCCAGGCCGTGGCCGTCACCCGTCAGCTGGCTGAACAGGACGAGAGCGACCGCCAGGAGAGGGAGGAGCGGTGTCAGGACGAGGGGTCGGAGGAGGGGTCGCTGTCCCCCTCGCCCCATCAGATGACCACCAGCACCACTGCCAGCCCCAGCCCCAGGAGCTCCCTTCACCCCTCGACCTCCGGGCGGGCCCGGCGCAGGAGGAGGCCCCCCCAGACGGGGCCAGTTTGTGCCTCAGAGCTCCGACAGCTCCTCACCCCCCTTGTCATCTCAGGGGACTGTGCCTGAACTGTAAAACTGACTGACTGGGAACCTCTCCCTCCCTCATCGCTCCTCCTCCGAAAGCCCTCACTGTTATCATCTCTAAGCCACACCTGCAATACCTCAGTGGCTTGGACGATGATGACGTGATCGTTGCAGCCCCTCTCCTTACTTCAAAGACTTCTAGTCTGAGACTGGGGGGGTCATTAGAATGCTGAAAAACAAAGACGCAGTTTATCGGGCGGGGGGGGGGCACAACAAAAAAATGATTAAAACTCGGACACCAAAGGCTGCTGCTGTTCTGCTTAACCTTGTTCCAGCCGCTGTGCTCGGGAGCTGGGTGGGTCCCATGGAAAAACTCCACCTTAACCAGCCGTGTCCCGTCATGTTACGGAACACCACAGTGGACCCAGCTGTCCAGGGACACAATGCAGCACGTGATCAGTGAATTTGCCAGTTAACTAGAAGGGGAAAAAAAAAACTGAACACAAAATGCATGGATGGTTAAAAAAAAAAAAAATTTGTCTATTTGTTTATTAAATAAGCTTAAAATGGGCGTGGTATAATTTACCGTCCTACAAAACAATTTGGGAATATTTGGGCTGGTCGGCTCCTTGATCCTGTGTCCTTCAGCCCTCTGGGCCGGCTAAGCAGCAGCAGCAGCAGTGATCTATGGCACTTAACCAGCTGGCCAGCCCAACACCCCCTCTGGGAGTCAACGCTCAGGTGGCTGGACAGCGCTGGGCCCTAGTCTTCTCTACGAAGTTCCTCCTTGTTCCTGGGACCTAACGTCTACATAGTCCACATTACCTCACCATAATTAGATCGGCCCTGATGCGAAAACATTTACCCTGTGTTTACATTTCAGTCATTTAGCAGAGGCTGTTATCCAGACTACTTAAGTTGGACAAACTTAAGTTAGTGTGTTCAGTTTAAGGTAGCTATGTGGAACATCCACATGACTCAGTAATGCGTATAGTCTACTCATTCATTTGTGTCCAGACAACCAGCCTTTCAATTGGTCTTAAACCAAGAGTCCCAGCAATGAGGGTGCTTTTAAACCTGAACACAAACTGTTTTCCAACTGATACCTCAGGACCTAGAGATTGAGAGCCAGCGATTGGACCTGATACCTGCTATTGACACCAAACACCAGCCAGGTATCAAGTCGAGACGGGAAGACTCCGGCTCTTTCAGAACTCCCCTTGGAAATCTGTATTTCTGGGTTTAGATTTTTCCCCCCTTTTTCTTTTACACAATCACATAATTAAGAAGTAATCTGCTGTATGTGGGACAAGTTTTGTTCCAAGAGAAATTTGAGATTTAAAGCCCCTTGGTAACACCTGACGGTGGTCATGCATTTCATTGTAGAAAGGGCGGGCTGCCCCTAGAGGGTCTGGGGGCGGGCTGCCCCTAGAGGGTCTGGGGGCGGGCTGCCCCTAGAGGGTCTGGGGGCGGGCTGCCCCTAGAGGGTCTGGGGGCGGGCTGCCCCTAGAGGGTCTGGGGGCGGGCTGCCCCTAGAGGGTCTGGGGGCGGGCTGCCCCTAGAGGGTCTGGGGGCGGGCCCCAGGATAGCAGGCTATTTCTAGACTGCTGACCGAACATATGAGATTGGCTTTTATCCCAATGTGTTGTAATCTAAGACGATCAAATGGACCACTCGTGGAAGGACTGCCCAGGGCCCAGTTTTTGTTTGCCCCATTAGGCTGGTACTGGAGAGCAGTTAACCCAGGCCAGCCTAGCTCAGTGGAACCCTATTGGAATGTCCCATGCTGCTATTGAATAAATTACATTTGCATGACCTTAATGAATGCTAATGTTTTTTTAAGTTCTCATCAGTCTTTCTAGAAGTCTTAATTGAGGCAATTGAGTCATTTCTGGCAGATTTGGGGGAGCAATCCAAACAAGTTTAAAGGAAGTTAAACAAATGTGAATTAAGAAAACGGTCATGCTTTGATTCAACTTTTTTTTAATACTTTTTTGGGTTTATTCCAGATGTGGGTTGATACTCTCAAGAACTCCTAGTTTGCAATACAAATGGCACCCTAATCCCTTTATAAGTTAACTACTTTTGACCCAGACCTATAGGGGTGTATGTTCACTTATATAGGAAATGGGGTGCCATTTGAGCTGAATATTCTTTTCTGTGCCAGGCTGCTGTTTATTCCAGCCGTTAAGCTTTTTTTTTACGTTTCAACATTGGAGGAAGTATACCGGGATGGTTATGCTTTCTTGTTCAGAGAATGTTTGTTTTAAATAGTTCATGTTATTGAACTCTGGTTGAGAGAACCATATGTTAGAGGAATAGAGGAGATGAATGTTG
Organism: Esox masquinongy; assembly: GCA_016801175.1. NCBI lineage: Eukaryota > Metazoa > Chordata > Actinopteri > Esociformes > Esocidae > Esox > Esox masquinongy. The sequence goes on from JACXGI010009098.1 coordinate 3,238, forward strand.
GTATTTAACGTTTATCTTCATTTTGTCCTTGTTCAGGCAAGATTGCAACAGAAGTTGTCTGTTTAGTTTTTCCTTTGTGCTGGCATTGTCCAAACACTGTGAAGCAGAATCCTGGACTAGTGTCATCTTAAGGATAACTCCTACTTTTGTTTTGACTTCAGTTCAGCTGAATGTCTGAATGTGGAGCACATCTCTTCCTGAGTCTGGAAATACCCTGATAAAACCCCCAAGCAACGTTCCTGCTTTTACTCATCAACAGAATAGTCTACACGGCTGGATCCAGGAGTTGCCATGCTCACCTGCCAATCCTGAAATGGCTTTCATTTTGTCAAAACATTCAACTGAGCATCTTCTCATGGACCTCTTAATCAAATCTAGTTGTTTATCGGTTTGCTGGTTTCATCCTACTCTTGCTCTTTCATCCTACTGGGTAGAATAGACCTCAGTGTGCCTGTGTCCCAGCTGAAATTAAGTAGAACAGTGAAATTGAGCATCTTGGTATCCAGGCTCACAGTTGTCACCAGCAGCTTCATAAGCAGTAGAAAAACAAGATGTTGCACTGAAACGGGTTCCTCAGCTGTGTGGACTGAGCCTGTGAGGATGGCTGTATGTTGGCCATTTCCCAAGGCGCCTCTTATTTTGGTAATTTGTCTTATAGTAAGACCTTTCCCTGTGTTGTCTTTTGCAGATCACATTTTACCATGTTCTCTGGTCATTTGCATTCAAAGGACACCTTCTTCCAACGTTCATTTTAGTTAAAAACACATTTTGGTTTAATTTGTAATGGTATTGTTTTTGATTCCCTGAGACCTGGAAGTAATGAAATCCCAAACCAAGGGCTCACGTTGAAGGAGCTAGTGTGCATCCCAAATGTCTCCATACATCAGGGCTGTTCCGGTTCTATCTGGTAGTTAATTAAACTCACCTGGTGTCCCCAGGTTTGAGTCAGCCCGAGTTAGACAAAAACCGGACACATTTTGTCCCTCCAGGACCGGAGGAGCAGCCCTGTCTTCTATAATGCACAAGTTTAGAAGGGCTGATACAGCCACATGAAGGGAACCAGGGAGTGATTTGGGAGGCCAGTGTTCAAGCGGGACAAAGGCCCAAGGATATTTTTGCAATCCACTCTCGCCTTGAGTCTATTTTTGTAGCTTGTGGGTGGGCTCAGGGTTGTAATGTGTTCAGATCCAAGATGATGATCAATGCTTCTGCTTGTTACGATGGTGTCTTATGATTTCAGTTGAAGATAAGCTAACATATACCCTGACTGTTCTCGCTTATTGAGTCTGGCCTGGTGGCTAGTCTGAAATCCTGTCTGTGCTGACAACACTTCAAGCGTTTAATTTCAGACTACCTTGTTTTTAGGTTGTGTCCCACTTCAAAACTACAAATACTGTCTGAAACAAAATTAAATTGAATGTGCACATTGTACACGTTCAAGAATGTTGACTAAAGTCCCTGAACAACTTAAGCTTATATTAAATTCAACCTGCTAGAGCGTTGTCCATCTGAAAGTGGTACCAGCAAATCGATGCAGAGGTTTTTCTTTTTTTTTTTTTACACTATTTTTGTTTGAATGATGTACATTTCGTTTTGGTTAGGACCCCTCATTGGCTTTCTGTTCAGTAGTTTTGGCTGGGAGACTTCCAAGACCTGTCAGTCTGTGTCCTGTTGGGTCTGCTGTGGTTTAATCAGCGGCCTGTTGGCACATAAGGAGAGGGGTTATGCAACTGCAGCAGAAACAATGGATTTTAAAAAGCACTTTATGTAATGGCAGACCTCAACCCAAACCAGTTTCTCCAGGTTGTTGCAAAACAATTTTTTATAATGTATCATTCTCTTTTGGAAAAATTCAAATAAAAAAAAAATGCTTTCATCCACCATGATTATTTCTGTCTTTTCAATTGAAATGCATTTGCAGTTTGTTCTCTAAACTGTTTCTCAGTCTAACTGGGTAAAGATGTTCTGGATCATTCTCTCTGCTTGCTGCTCCAGTGCTGTAGGTGTCTGGATAAGGAGCTTTTAAAGTGGCTGGTAAATGATGGCTCCACACTGCTGGAGCAGTTTGTAAGTGACATGAGAGAAATGATAACAGGCTGTGATGTGTTTAATAATATCTCCAGATAGTGGCCATGTCAGACCTTTTTAGGTTTTAGTAGTTTACATTTTCAGTGACGCCGACGGGGGGGACAACCGTGAACGTTGTCCCGGGCCCAGGCCTGGGGGGGGCGGGGGCGGCGGCATTTGGTTGGCTTAAATATAATTATTAATTTGTTCGTCAATGTTAGTATTCAGTACTATCAAGAAGGTTAACAGTTATTAAACAGAAGAATTGCATTGATGAAGGAAATCATGTTTTTTACTCTTTGCTGTTTTTTTATACATCATTATGATTAATCCTTTTTCTGTAAAAATGGTTTGTTCTACCAACAGCCAATCAATGATACCCTAACAAATACAGCCAATCAAAGTGATACCCTAACACCAACAGCCAATCAGGGTGATACCCTAAACACCAGCGCCAACATAACTTTGTAAAGGTGCACTAGATAGGATTTATTCAGTAAAAAAACAAAAGTTAAGTGCCAGTGGAATGTCATTTTATTATTTTTGGAGCACGCCGCTACTTCCCAGCCAATCCCGTTCCAGCCAATCGCCTTCTGCGAGGCAGGCTTTCCTCCTTGGCTTATTTTGTGAACGCTTACCTGTATATTATATATAGCATAAGCATGCCGTAAGGAGCGAAATTTGTTTACTGTAAGAAACTATAATGGCATTTAGAGAACAGGATGACAAACAGTCAGTTCCTCCCTTGTCTACTACAGCATACACTACGAAAACGGCAAAGCGAAAGAAGACTTAGACCAACTCTGTAACTAGCTACCAGGAACCCTAGGCTAACGCTACCAAGGCTAAGAAGTACGTTGAACTCTGAGTTAGCGCATTTTTTTGGAACAGGTCATTCCATTTTTCATATTTTATTTGCAATGTGATTCTCTATCTGGCTTTGGTGCGGAACCGCTTTCTGACGGGAGAGTAATTGCAAAATGCTGTAATTGTTTTTTTTACTGAAAAAATCCTACATAGTGCAGCTTAATTTTTTTTCAAATTAAACCAATAAATTTGTCTAACTACAGTACTGTAGCTATCTGGCTAAAACATTTTCACCATGCAACCAAAACTACAAGCACAGAAATGGAAGGACAAATCTAAAAGAGAACGTCTAAATATGTGTAGCAGTTAAGTAATGGCTGATTGGAACTGAGTAGGTTATGAATTGAAAAGATGTAACATAATTAATTACCTGTGTTGAAAACAAAGGGATTTGAATGTGGCCTAGTTATGAATTAAAACATGAAACAATAAAACGTTTATGACCTTTTTTGGACAGTAATACAGCGCAGGAAAAAATTAAGAGACCACTGCACCTTTTTCTTTCCTTTCCAAAAAAGTCAAAAATGAAGGTTTTGAGTGAGGAACAGAAGGGTTAAAATTAACAGACCACTGCAAATTGAATGCTTCTGTTCCTCAATCAAAACTTTCCTTTTCAACTTTTTTGGAAAGGAAAGAAAACGTTGCAGTGGTCTCTTCATTTTTTCCGGAGCTGTATAATTACTATTAATTAATTTTTTGGCCCGTGGTTTGGGTCCTAAACGTTAAATTGTGTCCCAGGCCCTGGCATTCCTGTCGGCGTCCCTGTACACTTTAACTGATACCACTTGCCTTCTGCTGGTATTTATACATGTCAAATGTTGAGCAAGCTAGTAATCAGATCCCCCCCTCTCTCTCTCTCTCTCTCTCTCTCTCTCTCTCTCTCTGCGTGTGCCCGCTGATGCAACCTACTGTAAGCACTCCCTCTGTTTCCCTCATTCACCTCCCTCCCTAGAGACTCATCACCTCGTGGTCACATCCTGCTGAGCTGTAGGGAAGAGAAGGGTTCGTCTCCACTGTATTTACACCAATGATGTCATACGTACATGCTAAATGATATCCATGATTTACACACAGCAAGTGATGAGGTGGCGCGCGTACATAACCGCTAACTGCCGGGTGGACTGCGTGATGAGATGTTTAGAAGCACGTTGGGCTAAACATTCCCAGAGTCTGTCCGAGGGTGGTCCGGGCAGTCTGAGACGCTGCCTTCCGGCCACAGGTACTGCTGTGGCACGCGTTTGATTGAGACCCAATCCTCTTTCAGCAAAAACCTTCAGGTCAAAAAAACTAGAGAAGATTAGAATAACGCACATTCTCAGAGTCCTCTTGAATAAGTGTAATGTGACTGGGTCTCTAATAGCTATATTCCTTATTGTAGGCTAATCAAGGTAACCTTATTGGTGTATGCAGGATTTGGTCTAAATTAGCGCGCTACACCTGTGTGCAGGTTTCCATCTAGTCTCTTTCCTACTCAGTGGGCATGGCGAAATGTTATTCCACAAAACCAAACGGTTCCTTACTACGTGGTGCCTTCTGGTGTTTAGAATATGGTACTGCAAATGTTTTGACACGGTTCAGAATCAAAGCATCTCAATCGTTTCTGTAGTCTAGACCTTCAAGGAGTGAAGTCTTACAGCTTTGAACTGACATAAATGCATAGAAGAACAGAGTAATTTAAAGCCAAACCATGTGTAATGCAAAACGGTTTATTTGCTAAAGAAAACGTGTTCTGACTGCAAAACTAGGGTCTTACTACATAACACTTCGTCAGTCAACGTCGTATCGTATCAGCCGCCTTAAGGTGGAGCCAGACAGTCCTGCGACCGGAACGCGCTCCGGATCCGCAGACGCAAACAGACGTCGACACGGATACGCACGGAGACAAGCGTTGCCAGATGGGGCAGGTTGCTAGATATTGGGTTATTTTTAATGTGTGCGAGGAGAAATGGGTTTGGGCGGGTGGCAGAGGCGTCGCTAGGATCACTACATTCGGGGCTTTGCCGCCCCCCCGGAACAGAGAGTACAGATTTTTGAATGTACATGAGGAAAATTTCGATGTACATGCTAGCGGACTACACGTCTACTTTGTCATAATGCGCGATCGGATTTATAGATGAATAGATCAGGGGCACTTTTTGTTATTATTCTTGGTCAATTTGAGATCCGGGGCTATTCATAAAAGACCCGGGGCTATAGCCCTGGACGCCCAGACCTAACGACGCCACTGGCAGGTGGATTTACAGATAGTGTTGAATTATAAAAATGACGTTTAGTCAGGTTTTTTGTGGAGTTCGCCGGTGTTTGTGCAGTACATTGTCAATGATAACTGACAACCCTGACGGAGACGTCGCCTGTTCACTGTGCTGTTGTTCGGATGGCTGTGCGTTGTTAACTACCAAATGAAGGATTTAAGTAAATAAAAGTGATAAAAATTAAAAGTGACCGCCTGGTGTGAAAATATTTACACGCAACCGTGGATAGTGTGCGATATACTAGGTTGGGACTATCTGGGCTTTAGACACATGCACCTTTAGTCATGGGTTAGCTAGCTAGCCGGAGTGTAATTCACAGCGTTTGACACAGAGAAGATATCAAGTCCTCTAGGGGGCTGATGTTGGTTGAAAACTTCACAAACGAATGCAGCATTACATCGCCATATCATTCACTATTTGGTGAAACTGATGTGGCCAAACAAAACACTGAGTGCAGATAGTTTATTGCAGTTTCTGAGAATGACATGTTCTTGAAGTAATTAGGTAATATATTTTATCATGTAATACTTAGTTGCAAAGTTGGGCCATTTAGCAGACACTTTTAAACACACCCCATAACTGTTGCCTTCAACTAACTTGAAGGGAATTTACAACGTTAGATGGCATATGTGCCTGATCTTGAAGCAAAGCTGACTAGCAGTCTGGTTTAACAGCTGGATGGTGCTTGGTCAGTCCAGTAGTCACCATGGTGATCAGAAGTCCAGCCTTCAAAAACAGGTAACAGGCCACCCCCACAATCAAGACCTCTAAGACAGACAGGGAGGAAGAAATGAATGTACTATGAATAAGAGGCTAGCGAGTAAATAAGTTCAATCAAATCAAATATTGATCAACTCTTGTACCTGTATAGTGAAGATAACCAAATAGTACTGGACAGTAACTAGGTTAAACCATGTGGATGGTAGCCCAATAATACAGGACCATAACTAGGTTAATCCATGTGGATGATAACCCAATAATACAGGACAGTAACTAGGTTAATCCATGTGGATGATAACTCAGTAATACTGGAGAGTAACTAGGTTAATCCATGTGGACGATAACCCAGTAATGCTGGAGAGTAACTAGGTTAAACCATGTGGATGATAACACAATAATACAGGACAGTATCTAGGTTAATCAATAACACTAGAGAGTATCATCCACATGGATTAACCTAGTTACTCTCCAGTATTATTGGGTTATCATCCACATGGATTAACCTAGTTACTGTCCTGTATTATTGGGTTATCATCCACATGGATTAACCTAGTTATGGTCCTGTATTATTGGGTTATCATCCACATGGATTAACCTAGTTATGGTCCTGTATTATTGGGTTATCATCCACATGGATTAACCTAGTTACTCTCCAGTATTATTGGGTTATCATCCACATGGATTAACCTAGTTACTCTCCAGTAATATTTGGTTATCATCCAAATGGATTAACCTAGTTACTCCAGTAATATTGGGTTATCATTCACATGGATTAACCTAGTTACTGTCCTGTATTATTGTGTTATCATCCACATGGTTTAGCCTAGTTACTCTCCAGTATTATTGGGTTATCATCCACATGGTTTAACCTAGTTACTGTCCAGTATTATTGGGTTATCATCCACATGGTTTAACCATGTTACACTCCAGTATTATTGGGTTAACTAGGTTAATCCATGTGAATGATAAACCAATAATACAGGACAGTAACTAGGTTAATGTATGTGGATGATGACCCAATAATACTGGAGAGCAACTAGGTTAATCCATGTGGATGATAACCCAATATTACTGGAGAGTAACCAGGTTAATCCATGGGGATGATAACCCAATAATACTGGAGAGTAACTAGGTTAATCCATGTGGATGATAACCAATAATACAGGACAGTAACTAGGTTAATCCATGTGGACGATAACCCAATAATACAGGACCGTAACTAGGTTAATCCATGTGAATGATAACCAGTAATACAGGACAGTAACTAGGTCAATCCATGTGAATGATAACCCAATAATACTGAAGAGTAACTGGGTTAATCCATGTGGACGATAACCCAATAATACTGGAGAGTAACTAGGTTAATCCATGTGGGTGATAACCCAATAATACAGGACAGTAACTAGGTTAAACCATGTGGATGATAACCCAATAATACTGGAGAGTAACTAGATTGAACCATGAGGATGATAAACTAATGATCCTGAACGGTTATTAGGTTGAACCATGTGCCTTAACTGACTTCATACATACCTGGCTTTGTCTTGACTGTGGGCACAGGAGCTGGGGATACGTCAACAGTAGGAAGATCTGGAGGAAAAAATGTAATGTAATCTTAATTGGATTGAGGTGCAGGCTTTGACTGGGACACTCCAGGACATTCAACTTTTTTAAACCAACTCCTTACTTCGGATTTGCTTTGAATGTTCCTTTGTTTTCATTATGTAATTTTTGTTAAGAATTATACGAACCAATTGTGGGACTTCCCAGAGACAAGTGTATTTAACCTGAAATCACGCGAAGCACCTCAACTGCACACAGGTGGGCTCCATTCAACTAATTATATGACTTCTAGAGATAGCTGGTTGTAACACAGCTCATTCAGGTGTGTTATAGCAAAGTGAATACTTATGCAATCATTTCTTTTTTGCATTATTTTTAATTAATGGACATTTTATACATTGATCAGTGGCAAAAACTCCTGATTACATTTTGATTTCCATTTGTAACAAAACTTGTAATTCTGAGAGCCACTGAATGTCATGTGAGTGAGTCCTCACTGAACCCAGACAGGACAAATAATCTGTTGAATTTTCACAAACTAATCGATTGAATGTTCATTTCGGAGGATGGAGTGTTGAGAAGTAACCAATCACACTGTAGCCAGAACTTTTTAATACTCCACAGTGTTTGGGTACTTCAGCAACACATGGAGTCGTATGAAGCTTCACATGTAATAAGTCAACATGTTCATGTTAATCAGACAGAACCTTTAGGAGTTGGCTGTTTCCTCACCTTCCACGACGATGACTCCCACTGTGCCAATGGCATCGGGTGGCTGTGTTTTACAGCTGTAGTTCCCGCTGTCCTTCACCGTGGCGTCACGCACATGTAGAGACAGGGAGATGTTTTGCCGAGTGGACGAGGCATTCAGGAGGACATGGTCATCCTTCCACCACTGAATGGTGTGATCTGACTTCAGGCAGCTGAACTCACAGGTCAGATTGAAACTCTGGCCTGACAGGAGCCTCTGGTCGCCAAAGTCTGAGTTGATGGAGGTGTCGCTGCAACCTAAGATGGCTCACAGAAAACTCTGGCTTGTTATAACCAGTGGTTATGCCATGCACTTGTTATAAACACTTGTTCAGCCATGAACGTGTTTTAAACACTTGTATCTAGGTTTAAACAGATTTTTTCCTTCATCATCTGTTGTACGAAAAAAATCTTCATTTCAGATTACAGAAGGGTCAACAGACAATCACAGGCTGACTACAACCTACCTTCAACATGGACCAAGACAAAGACCATCCCCCAGGTCAGATACATCATTTGAATCAGGTCTGCCAGTTAATATATCCACCCGTCTGTCAGTCCACAGCTTGCAATGTTGACTACCCAGTCACAGGCTGAATGGAAGTTACAGTGTTTGTCAGCTCGCAGCCATGCAGGAAATGCAGGGCTGAGCTCTGAATGGTGTTTCAGTGAAAAAAAAGGTAGATGGTTTGATAACACTGACCAACAGACATTACATCCTACTGACAGTGAAACCTTTGCAAATGTGCAACAACAACTGGGGCTGGCGTGGAGCCCAGAGGTATATGGCAAGACGTATGTTCAAATGTACTAATACGGCCAATAAACCACAGCTAACTGTCCTTTTGAGAACAAAATGGAGTGTTTACAGTTAACTTCTGACAGAATTTGGACAATGACACATTTCTGGGGTTTTTGTCACTGCGTTTTAAACAATCCGATGACTACGGGGTTGACAAGTGAAAGCTGAATATGACTATGGGGTTGACAAGCGAAAGCTGAATATGACTACGGGGTTGACAAGCGAAAGCTGAATATGACTACGGGGTTGACAAGTGAAAGCTGAATATGACTACGGGGTTGACTAGTGAAAGCTGAACATGACTACGGGGCTGACAAGCGAAAGCTGAATATGACTACGGGGTTGACAAGCGAAAGCTGAATATGACTACGGGGTTGACTAGTGAAAGCTGAACATGACTACGGGGCTGACAAGCGAAAGCTGAATATGACTACGGGGTTGACAAGCGAAAGCTGAATATGACTACGGGGTTGACTAGTGAAAGCTGAATATGACTACGGGGTTGACAAGCGAAAGCTGAATATGGCCAAAGTAAAGGCCTCTCCAGGGGGAAACACTCCTCAAAGGATGTGCGACCAAGTACCAAACATTACTTATTTATTGTACGTAACTTTAATTTGCCCAAATAATTCTGGCACCCTAAAATGCGGGAACTATGTAAAAAAAACACGCTGTGATTTCCAAATGATTCATCCGATGGGGATAAAAAAACTGAAATTTAAGCTGCCACTTTCAATGACCCCATAGTCATTTATTATTTAAAAAAAGCTGGAATACAGAAGAAAACAAATGTCACTTCCAAATACTTTTAGAGATTAGTGTGCATATATTAGTGACAGTAGTCAGAGTAGTTAGCATGGTTTTCACCATTGAGACAGTGATTCGATCTAGGTTGAGCAAAGTAATGACAGGTGTACCCCACAGCAATCTTAATAGAACAAGGCCTTCCTCTGTTTCAGTGATTAACAAAAAAGACTGTAATGCCTCGCATCTCAGAATGGGACTCCTTAATGTTAGCTCTCTTGCTTCAGAGGCAATTGCAGTTAATTAATTAATCACTGATCATAAGCTGGATATAACTGGCCTGTGTGAAACCTGGCTAAAGCCTGATGCTTACTGTCCTAAATGAGGCCTCTCATGGCTACACTGATCATATCCACGTGAATCCCACAAAGGGGGAGGTGTTGCTAATATTTATGACAACAAAAAAGTTCGTATTTTTTTTACTCCCCTTATTCCTTATTAAATAATTGTTGCACCAACGGCCAGTACAAATTCCTAGTTTGTTGTGAAACTTACTTGGCAATAAAACCCTTTCTGATTCTGATTTACAGTGAAACAAATGACGGGGTTTCTGTCTTTTAAGGTTTTAGTCATGAAAGCTATGCAGGCCACTCAATCATTTTTCAGAGCAACTGTTTACATGCCCCCTGGGACATATTCAGTGTTCCTCAATAAGTCCCCAGAATTCTTATGTAACCTTATAATCACAACAGATAATATTCTAATTGGCCATTTCAATATTCACATGGAAAAGTCCCATAACTGACTCGGTGGGTTATGTCTTGGGACATACACCTTAGTCTTGTCTTGTTCCATGGAATACATATTGTGGATCTGATGTGGAACTGTTTTTCCTCATAATCCTGGAATTTCAGACCATCATCTTATTACATTTACCATCAGAAGGCCAATAAAAATAATCCAACATTTCTATTTGATGCAGTTAACAAAAAAGCAACATGCAACAAGTGAAGTGGGTCTTCACTTGAGCAGTGATGAATACCTGAACTTCTTTGATGAAAAGATCATCATCACTAGAAAACAAACAACATACTCCTCCTTAAATAAGCATAGTCCTCAAAAACTCAGTTGTCCTGAGACAGAGCTACTCTGACCTGGAACTAATGGGGACAATTGGACTTTTTAATCCCATATAGCTTGATATGTTCACTAAAATATAAATGAGCTCTAAACCCACCAGATGTTAACTGGACCCTATTCCAAATAAACTACTTAAGGAGCTGGTTCCTGTGCTTGGTCTGCCTGTGTTGAACATTCTAAATATAAATGTGTATCTAACTCACTAAAAGAGGCAGAAATTGCTAACCTGCAAAGAATTACATGGACTTCCTCCTATGTAGCTCTCTGAATTGGTCCAGCCATACATATCTAAACATAGGCTAAGATCACAAGATGGAGGCCTCCTTATTGTACCTAGGAATTTCTAAACAAACAGCTGTAGGAAAAGTGGGTGGAGTTACTTCCTGCCTGGTTGGCCCTGTCCAGGATTCCTTCAGACAGGGCCAGAGTGTCTCTGGACCCCCCTGTCTCAGCCTCTAGTTTTACGCTGCTGTATTATTGTGCCGGGGGACTAGGGACAGTGTTGTCTTAAGTCCCAAATGTTTACGTTGCATTAGTTTATGTGATCGGGACAAGGGTCAGTCTGAAAAGTGTGCTCAGGTATCGGTGTGAATCCATCGAATGATCAGGTATCGTTTTGAATCCATGGAATGATCAGGGATCGTTTTGAATCCATGAAATGCTCAGGTATCGTTTTGAATCCATGGAATGCTCAGGTATCGTTTTGAATCTATGGAATGCTCAGGTATCGTTTTGAATCTATGGAATGCTCTCTCTAACTTTCCTGGTGTCCTGAGTAACCTTAGAAGGACACTAGCTCTCAGAACTGAATGACTCATAGCTGTCCCTGTTGTCCTCCTGGTTGAGTTGCTGATGATTCCTGCTGTCACTGCCCACAACCCACCTGGTTGTCCCTGTCTTTGTCCACCTGGTCATGTAGCTGACTTAGATTCTGTTTGTAGATTCTGGACACAGCCCATATGCATTTTTTTTTATTACAATTTGTACTCTTAAAATCTTCACCCACAGCCAGAAGAGGACTGGTCACCCTTCAGAGCCGGGTTCCTCTCTATGTTTCTAAGTTTCGACCCTTTTAGGGAGTTTTTCCTAGCCACTGTGCTTCAATACTGTTATTGGTTGCTCCTTGGGATTTCAGGCTGGGTGTTTATAAAAGCACTTTGTGACAACTGCTGATGTAAAAAATGAATTCATAAAATAAATGTGATTGATTGACCTTCTTAGCCTGGAATGGAAACTACTTCTCTAAAAGGGTACAATGTGTAAAATCTGAGAGCCTGCTGTTTAAACCACAGGTTGCTTCAATGTATGTTCCCCTGGGTTCAAGTCTTGGGCCTGTCATATTTAATGTATAAATCAATAGCCAGTGACTCTCTGATACACCTCTGCAGTGTTTTGTACACATCTGGCCCCACATCACCCTTCAACACAGCTTCAGTAACACACCACACACTTCCCTTGGTCTTCAACTACTCCTTAACTCCAGTAGGCTAAAACTAAATACATGCTCTTCAATCAGAAACTACCTACAGTGAGGGAAAAAAGTGTTTGATCCCCTGCTGGTTTTGTACGTTTGCCCACTGACAAAGAAATGATCTGTCTATAATTTTAATGGTAGGTTTATTTGAACAGTGAGAGACAGAATAACAACAACAAAAATTCAGAAAAACACATGTCAAAAATGTTATAAGTTGATTTGCATTTTAATGAGTGAAATAAGTATTTGATCCCCTCTCAATCAGAAAGATTTCTGGCTCCCAGGTGTCTTTTATACAGGTAACGAGCTGAGATTAGGAGCACACTCTTAAAGGGAGTGCTCCTAATCTCAGTTTGTTACCTGTATAAAAGACACCTGTCCACAGAAGCAATCAATAAATCAGATTACAAACTCTCCACCATGGCCAAGACCAAAGAGCTGTCCAAGGATGTCAGGGACAAGATTGTAGACCTACACAAGGCTGGAATGGGCTACAAGACCATCGCCAAGCAGATTGGTGAGAAGGTGACAGCAGTTGGTACGATTATTCGCAAATGGAAGAAACACAAAAGAACTGTCAATCTCCCTCGGTCAAGGGGGCTCCATGCAAGATCTCACCTCGTAGAGTTGCAATGATCATGAGAACGGTGAGGAATCAGCCCAGAACTACACGGGAGGATCTTGTCAATGATCTCAAGGCAGTTGGGACCATAGTCACCAAGAAAACAATTGGTAACACACTACGCCGTAAAGGACTGAAATCCTGCAGCGCCCGCAAGTTCCCCCTGCTCAAGAAAGCACATGTACAGGCCCGTCTGAAGTTTGCCAGTGAACATCTGAATGATTCAGAGGAGAACTGGGTGAAAGTGTTGTGGTCAGATGAAATCAAAATCGAGCTA
>JACXGI010009098.1:16615-31502 GCA_016801175.1 Esox masquinongy
AGGAGGAATGCTGCCTATGACCCCAAGAACACCATCCCCACCGTCAAACATGGAGGTGGAAACATTATGCTTTGGGGGTGTTTTTCTGCTAAGGGGACAGGACAACTTCACCGCATCAAAGGGACGATGGACGGGGCCATGTACCGTCAAATCTTGGGTGAGAACCTCCTTCCCTCAGCCAGGGCATTGAAAATGGGTCCTGGATGGGTATTCCAGCATGACAATGACCCAAAACACACGGCCAAGGCAACAAAGGAGTGGCTCAAGAAGAAGCACATAAAGGTCCTGGAGTGCCCTAGCCAGTCTCCAGACCTTAATCCCATAGAAAATCTGTGGAGGGAGCTGAAGGTTCGAGTTGCCAAACTTCAGCCTTGAAACGTTAATGACTTGGAGAAGATCTGCAAAGAGGAGTGGGACAAAATCCCTCCTGAGATGTGTGCAAACCTGGTGGCCCCAACTACAAGAAACATCTGACCTCTGTGATTGCCAACAAGGGTTTTGCCACCAAGTACTAAGTCATGTTTTGCAGAGGGGTTGAATACTTATTTCACTCATTAAAAAGGAAATCACTTTATAACATTTTTGACATGTTTTTCTGGATTTTTTTGTTGTTATTCTGTCTCTCACTGTTCAGATAAACCTACCATTAAAATTATAGACTGATCATTTCTTTGTCAGTGGGCAAACGTACAAAATCAGCAGGGGATCAAATGCTTTTTTCCCCTGACTGTATACGAGCCTGCCCCGCAAACATTCTCACCTCAGATGGTTAACAATAAGAGTATGTTGATACAAAATAAGTATCTATTATAAATCTTTCAAGTGTCTACTAAAGACGCATCTCTTTAGCATGGTCTATGATTAAGTGTAGTCTAGCCCAGGGGTGTGAAGGTGACCAGAAAGACTTGATACTGTCCACCCTTGCTGTCTTGCCAGGTGGGCTCTCATCGCCACTGGAATGCCCTCCCTCCAATGCCATTCGGGGGCAGAGTCTGTCTGTCTGTTGCGCACATTGTGCAATTGGGCTGTACTCTGCTGGCAATACTCGGCCCTCATTCAGGGTGGTTGCGGTTGGTGGGTGTCCCTTTGGTTGATGCTTGGCAATGTGGGTGGATTGATTTCCTGCCTGTTGGGCCCTGTCCGGGGCCTCCCCCGGATAGGGCCACAGTGTCACTGGACCCCTCTGTCTCAGCCCCAAGGTCTTACGCTGCTATATTATTGTGCCAGGGGAGTAGGGTCAGTTCTCCTTTTCCACTATAAATCTTTGTAGATCTAAGGAATGCATTTTCTAAATTTTCCCTGTCTCCTGCCCTGTTTTAAACTTAGGAGGACATGAGGTCTTGGCCCACACCTCCGGAGTACCAGGCTTGAAAGACCTGTTGCTGTCCCTGTCCAAAGTCCTCTTGGTTGTGTTGCAGATCAAGACGATACCTGACGATTTCAGCTGCCACTGTGCTGACACCTCCCCCCTCCCTGTGTTGTCCCTGTCCTTGTCCATCTGGTCATGCTTCCGACCTGGACTAAGTTTAAATAGACTCTGGACTCAGCCCACATGCATTTATTAATTATTACAATTTGTACTCTTAATATGTTCACCCAGCACAGCCAGAAGAGGACTGGTCACCCCTCTGAGCATGGTTCCTCTCTAGGTTTCTTCCTAAATTTTGGCCTTCTTTGGGAGTTTTTCCTAGCCACTGAAATTCAACACTACTGTTGTTTGCTCCTTGGGGTTTAAGGCCGGGTGTTGTGTAAAAGCACTTTGTGACAACTGCTGATGTAAAAGGGCTTTATAATTAAATTTGATTGATTGGATTTGATTGAAATCAGTTTCCAACGCATTTACCAACATTTCACAGCCTATTTATTTTGTTTTATCTGTGGGTTACCGGTGAAATACCACAGCTTTCAGCCAATATGCCTTCAGGGTCCAAACCTGACAAACGACATATTAGTTAATCTAATAAGAATTGGTTTGTTGGAGCCATGCAGTAAAGACCAGTGTTTGATTTGATCTGGGGACCCCGTTGGCCCACTCACATTTTGACTTCCTCAATTCTTAGCTCCCTCCCTCTCGACGAAGCAGCCCGGACAAGACACAAATTTTCTCAGAGACTTTATGACAAGCAATTCTCTAAACAAACTTACGTAATTTTATCAACTTAGCTGCAGCCGTCTCTGCCTACGGGACTGGTGATCAACAGCGCAGTAGTAGCCAAATGTTTCGTTGTCGGTTCATAGCCTGACTGGCGAGGCTTAGCTAGCTAAAGAGACAACAGCCAAACTGCAAAGGAGAGGAGGAAAATGAAATTAAGAAAATTACATAAAAACAATGATTATGGAATTTCCTTGTTATAAAACATAACCGGGGTATGTACAAGTTTTCTCCCTTCATTTGTTTTTTTGCCGAATATGTTGGTGAATAATGTGTTGAAAAGGAAATTTGCCTCGATCTCGACAATCCTGTAATGTTGAGGTAAACGTTACGGATTAAAAAGGAGTTGCCCAGGCAGCTCTCGCATTATTTATAGTAGCGACTTGAATTGGGAAACAACTAGATGCATTGGTAAGCATAAACTTAAATATTGTCTTTACACTTATTCACCAACGTCACGTCAATTTGTCGTACAAAAGTTGCCTCGCTTAGGCCAGAGTGACAAATGAACCGCTTTTAGTTAGCAACGACCTAACATGCTATATTGTACTGTTAGCTAGCTAACTTCCTGTGATACCGTAGGTAGGCCAATTAGCAAGGAAGCTAATTCATTCGCTGTTTAGTTAACCACACTTCTATATTACAAGCATTGCATTTTGATAGCCTACTTCACATGGTAAACAGTTTGGTTAAGCTAGCTACTTAGTTAACAATACTGAACTTGACAGCTACGCTAACGTAACGCGGCGAATCTGCTTGTCCTGACCAACGTTAGCTAGCTTGGCTAACTGGTGTCTAACTAGTTAACTAGCTAGCTGCGACACAACTTGTGAGCTACCAATCCATGGTTAAATATATTCGTTAGCTACAGTATCTTCCTGTATTGTCAACATACGACGACGTTGGGAAGGCAAGTAACTTGCTGTGAGAGATGACCAAGTGACTAGTTGTATAACTAAAATGTTTCAGGCCTTACCCAGATAGCTAGCTAATGCTGTAATCCCCGTGATTAGCCCATCGATAGTGTCTAAAAAAAGTGAACCAAGAAAACGCTTAGCAAATAAAATGATTATCGCCAGGTAATTACATTAAACCGTTACCTAGTCTTTAACAACATTTGTTTGTCAGTTACGTTAACCAGATAACATCGCACAAAATCATATTCATTAGGCTTGCTAGCTAGCCAACCAGCAACAGTAGCTTACGTTACCTAGCTTGGGCCTACTTCATGCTGACGTTTGCTAGCTATTACCAAAGCCTTTTATAGTATCCGTACGTTTTCCAGCTAGTGTTAAATGCATTCTACCGAAATAAAAGCTTACCTATCTAGTGTTCAGGTTATAAGGAGCTGTGTTTAAAACATAACGTTGCCATTGTTAACTGTCATAGTTTACCACACACGGCTAACTACTACAGTACATACTGTGTGCAGTAGATCCATACTAACCAGCTGTAAAAAATAAAAGCTATAGCTAGACTTTCTAAAATGTTAAAATTTTCTCCTGGAATTTACCTCCAACTGTGTGCCCTTGCCACTCCCAAAAAAACAAACCCAAAATACTATTTTTGTGTTTATCCCACTGCCAGTAGCTTTTAGGTCTAATTACTGATCAGCTTTCAAACACAGACCTCCCGGATGTAAAATTTGCAGTTTTTTTAAACCATACAATAGTTTCAGCTTTTAATCTCTACCCACACAGCCTCTCATTTATTACAGTATGAGACACAAATAGAAAAACCGACTTAACACTCTTAGAAATGTCAGTGTTATAGGCTTGCTTATCATGTGATGTTTGGCTGACACTGTCTCAGATGGTAATGAACTAAGGGGCATGTTTGTACACACTGGAAGGTGAGACCATTGTCTGGTTTGACAACCCTCAGACTGTGACAGTGTGAAACCTGCCATAAGACCCAGACGGCTGGATGTGACCCAGTTTGTGGCTTTGCTGCTTGCCGCAGAAGTCAGCTGTTAATGTAGGAGGTTTTTAGTCAGGCTATGTGTTTTGATGAATTGTTCAGGTGATTTGTCATAATCGAGATGTTACATGAAACTCTAGCATGGAGCCATGTAATCAGTCAGGGCATGTGAAACTGGTTGGCTGAGAATAACACCTGTTCCTAAGAAATATCTAATTATGCAATTTCCTGTTTGTGTTTCATTTCTGGGGTAAGCAACTCAGACTTAAAGTATTCTGTTTTCCCTGTTGTACCTGGTATTCTGTTTTCCCTGTTGTACCTGGTATTCTGTTTTCCCTGTTGTACCTGGTATTTTGTTTTCCCTGTTGTACCTGGTATTCTGTTTTCCCTGTTGTACCTGGTATTCTGTTTTCCCTGTTGTACCTGGTATTTTGTTTTCCCTGCTGTACCTGGTAGTTCCCTGATTGTGAAGCGGATGATGAACATCAGTTGTATTTCATCACTCCAGTACTGGGTCTGCCAGTCTCATCTGTTTGCCCTCTTGAGTTGTGCATATTAGCTTGGTCCGAGGTCTGCTGGTGCCGTCTGGCCAAACCCACCGCCGGAATCTACAGCAAAACCAGACGGAAACACTTCTAAGAGCAGGCTAGTAATGATAGATCTGGGTTAATGGAAGCCATGTGGTCTGCTGGTCTCTGTGTAACCTGATGCCCACAGGAAGCCTGACCGCTACAGCCCTATATGTCCCCAAACAATGCACCCTATATGCACACCACCTATGGAGTTCCCGGGAGAGGGTGTTCCACATTTTCTTTCAGCCCAGATCAGCGTGACGTTACAAGGAATTTTTGCTATGTCATTTCCTGTTACTATCCACAGTTTTTCTGCCAGTGGTCAAAAACGGAAATCAGGATAGATGTGTAGAACAAAGACATTTCGGTGCAATATTATTTGAGAAGTTTGTGTGTACGGTATGTTGAGATTAATCTTATGTTATGTGAGGAATGGAGGTGTCTAAATATTGCTGGAATAACCACAATATTGCCGGAATAACCCTGATGTTGCCAGACTAACCACAATATTGTCAGAATAACCCTGATGTTGCCAGACTAACCACGATATTGCCAGACTTGCTTCCGTGATGAGTTGACCTATGTTGTGTTCGTTTCCCATTATGACTCAGGCAGCCTGAGATTTTTGGAAACACCACTGCTGGGGAACAATGCACACTTCTGCTTGTTTTCTATGATACATGAAAATGTGGACTGGGTGGAAACCTAACTATTGTAAAGGCTGCGTAGTCTACAAGATTGTTTTGTACCTGGATTACGTGTTCTCCACCCAGGTTGTGTAGTTGTCAAAAGCCTCTGTTAGGTAGGAAAAGGCTTTTCTCCTGGAAGATGCAGAGATGGAGTCTAATATTAGATGGAACTGTCTCAGTCACTCTTTAACTGGAGACAAAGCCCCACCAGATAGCCGACCTGCATAGGTACCTAATAATATCTGGCCTGTGGAGATGGTCAACCTGTCTAGAAACATGACTCCACTGTGGAGGTTTTCTCCAGTGCGGAGGTGTGGGCATGGTGCTTTATATTGCAAGTCATTCCAGGGCAGGCATTGTGCCGGCCTTTGCTGTGAGTCTCAAGCCCCTGACGTCTGACTGCTTCATAGTCATGGCTACGATACATGGACTCTGGTGACGAGGGAGTGTACTGGAAGGACACAGCAGGGCTCTGTTCTCGTCCGGCACTCTGATGTCACGGAACTGCCTTGGACCAGGCGGTGTGCTGGGGCACTTGGCAGAGCTCTGGTGTTGCTGTACAAAACACCCACCCACCCTCTGTGGGAAGACAAGGGCTTGGGTTTGAGGCCCAGCCAGGAAGATACGCCACTCTGTTGGTTAAGCATTGAAAGGGTCAAAAGTGTTGAATGGTTAACTGTGTCAGCTCTGAGATATATTTCTGTGTGACCGAATAATACACAGATATGCCTGGAGCTGACAACACTGACCAGTCGTGAACTAAGCAATGAATCCGAAACCCACAGACCGGAGAACAAGAACTAAAAATACCTCAGCATTTTCATCCTTCCCTAAATGCCAATCCTGTCTTTTACCGGTGGTTTTAAGCACAGTTGTGCAAACAGTGAATGTTGGATACAAATAAATTCACATTAACATTCTAGTTAATAGCCATACTAATATTATCTTATAGTTAAGCAATGAGTACTTTTTGAGTTGTGGTATATGTCCAATATTGCATCATTAGGGCTTTTAAAACAGAGTATGTTATTGGCCATATACCACAAAACCCAAGCTTCCAGCTCGTTTATATTGTCTCAAACACCGCAGCTTCCAGCTCGTTTATATTGTCTCAAACACCACATCTTTAAGCTTGTTTATATTGTCTCAAACACCACATCTTTAAGCTCGTTTATATTGTCTCATACTCCACAGCTTTAAGCTTGTTTATATTGTGTCATACACCACAGCTTCCAGACATTTTATATTGTCTCATACACCACAGCTTTAAGCCTCTTTATATTGTCTCATACTCCACAGCTTCCAGACAGTTTACACTGCGTGCACAATTATTAGGCAAGTGAGTATTCTGATCGTATCATTATTTCTATGCACATTTTCCAACTCCAAACCATATAAACTTGAATGCTCATTGGATTGAATCATTTTCAGGTGATATGTATTGGTGTAATGAGGGAGGGTGTGGCAACAGTCAATAACACCTTATATCGAGGTGTGCAGAATTATTAGGCAGCTTCATGACCTCAGGTAAAATGGGCCAAAAAATAGATTTCACTGACACTGAAAAGTCATAAATTGTAAAATGCCTTTCAGACGGATGCAACACTCTTGAAATAACTAAACTATTGAGGCGTGACCACTGGACACTCGAACGTTTTGTCCAGTGCCACCATATTCCAGAACTGCAACCTACCTGGAGTGTCCAGAAGTACAAGGTGTCAAGTGCTCAGAGACATGACTAAGGTCAAGAAGGCTGAAAGAAGACCACCACTGAATAAGATTAACACGTTGAAGCATATAGATTGGGAAATCTAAAGAAATACCTGAAGACAGATTTTTCAAAGGTTTTATGGACAGATGAAATGAGACTGACTCTTGATGGACCATATGAATGGGCCCTTGGCTGGATCACTAATGGACACAGGGCACCCCTTCAGTGAGGCACCAGCCAGGTGGTGGAGGGGTACCGGTATGGGCTGCTATCATTAAGGATGAGGTAGTTGGACCTTTTCGGGTTGAAAAGGTCCAAAAAAGGTCCAACTGAACTCCCATACCTGCTGCCAGTTCCTGGAAGATACTTTCTTCAAGCAGTGGTACAGGAAGAAGTCCTCAGCATTCAAGAAGGCCATGTTCTTTATGCAGGACAATGCTCCATCACATGTATTTAAGTACTCCACTGCTTGGCTAGCAAGCAAGGGCCACAAAGATGCCTGAATAATGACCTGGCCCCCTTCCTTACCTGACTTAAATCCTATTGAGAACTTGTGGTCCCTTCTCAAACGTGAGATTTACAGTCAGGGAAGACAATACACCTCTTTGAACAGCATTTATGAGGCTGTGGTTGCTGCTTCAGTGAAAGTTGATTGTGAACAGATCAAGACTCCATGGATGGAAGGCTCGTGGCAGTTATTGAAAAGAAGGGTGGCAATATCGGTCACTGAATATTTTTGAAAGACCAGAAATGTTATTTAATTTTCATTTTGTGTTACTTATTTGTTGCACTTACTCTACAAATTGAGAATAAACAAGTGAGTTGGAGAAATTATTTTTGTAATTTAGTTGCCTAATAATTCTGCACACTAATTGTTGCCTAATAATTGTGCACATTTAAGTATTCTCATACACCACTGCTGTCAGCCATCCAGGAACTAAACTACCCAGTTTCTCATGAACTAGTGAGGCACCAGGGGATGTGGTATAACGTATAAGAGAATGACTGATGTGGATTATTATTTTTAGGGCTGATGCTGATATTTTTAGATCAAAGGAATCAATATATAATGATATTCAGTAAAATGCAATTACAAAATGTTGTTGCCAAAGAGTGAGAAAATGACAATGAAATAAATTTCCTCAAATTAAGTAATATTTTACTTATTAAAAAATATAATTTAACAGTATTGCAAAGTGCTTAGTAAATGTATTCTGTTTTCTAACATCACGATATGGATGCTAATGAAACTAATTAGATTTTCTGTGATCAGAAAAGCATTTCTCAGCTGACAGGATGCTGCTCTAACAACTCAGACCAAACTCATTCCTAAACATTTCTGTCCTCATGGGCGGAGCTTTCAGAACCAGGTTCTAAACCAGCCAATTGGCTACTTTAACCATCTGTCAAGAACTGGGCCGATTGCAATACAGTTGAGTGAGGTTGCGATTTTAACATCTCTGAAAAGATGAAACAGCGATTCGCGTTCAGTCAAGGTGACTGCCTATCCATAGTGAGAACACACACACACACACACACACACACACACACACACACACACACACAGCTTTCTGTCTATTCAACTATTGTTTTAGGCATTTTACAACACTTTCCGAATTTCAACAATCATCTATGAACAGTACATTTATGTATTCAACTATATCTGATCTATATCGACTATATCAACTATATCTGATCCGGTACACCACAAATCAAATGGGTTCTTGTCTAAATGGTGAGTCTTGGGTGAAAATCAGCTGGCTGGCTTTTTGGCTCTGATATCCTGATATTCCGTGCTATGTAGTGGGATAGAACATGGCCATTAGCTGATAGACTAGAAAAGGCCAAATCGGACTGATATTGGTGATCCGATGTTGGTCTTTCTCTTCAAAATACAATTGCTTAAGCCTGTTGTAAGGCATGATACGACACAGAGTGCCTGAATACAGATAACAGTGGTTTACTGGCAGTATACTACAAACCCTTGAGGTGCCTTATTGCTTTTAAAACGCAATTAGAACAGGACAAATATTTTATTTTATCTGTGGAATATAGTCACACCATGGCTTTCAGCCAGTCAGCATGCAGGAGTCAACCTATAGAGTGCCGGCACACCCACAGTGACGGCTCAGAAACAGCTGACACACACACACACACACACACACACACACACACACACAAGGTGACTCCTCATCTGTTGGTCTGTCCACTACAGCAAAAACACACACACACACACAACTCCTCAGATGTAGTTTTGTCTAGAACAGGTGACACGCACCCAGCAGGGAAAAGCTGTGAAGAAATCTGTTCCTCTTCACATGGAGAGGGAGAGAGGGAGAGGGAGGAAGAGGGAGAGAGATGGATGGCCAGGGAGAGGGATGGCCTGGGAGAGGGAGAGGGATGGCCTGGGCGAGGGAGAGGGAGAGAGAGAGCAGGCCTGGAGAGGAGGGAATGCTGGCTCTATGTATTTTTAGAGCTGGAACTCAGAAACTCTAGATAGCACTTCCTGCCTGTAGGATAAGAGATGGTGTCTGGTTTCTACCTCTGAGTCATATGGACAATCGGCAGGATGCTACTATAAATGACGTGATATGAGACTTTCAACCAGGGATGGATTCATTCATCTAGTTTCATTCCAAACTGACTGTTTTGTGACTGAAACTAGTTTTTTTTTTTGCCATGGATTGCTTTCAGTCTTTACAGTATGGTAACTAGTATCGTTTTTTTCTTGCTGTCAAAATCAATAAAGTGTCACCAGTCCAATAACTATCTTATTGATTCTTAGAAACATGGAAGAATGAAGCTTCTATTCATGTTGGCCTAATAACATTTATAATGATTTACTTTGATTTTAGTCATTTCAGTGTAGACTGAGGTTTTTTTTCCACTGGGGAATCTTAAAAAAATAAGATTTCAGGTATTATTTATCAATCCCTGAGAGAAATGTTTAAGATTACAGTAGCAGTATGCTTATGTCTATTCACAGTACCCGATCCAATCCAAATGTAGCACAAATCAGTCAGAAAAGCTGTTAAAATGTTACAAATCGTTGGTTCACAAAATAAAAACAAAACTACTTTCTGGCAACACCAAATTTCATGACACAACGCTTTCTTTTTTCACTCTCTTCAGATTTGAATGTCTGTTGTTTAGGCACTGCCATCATTCAGGGTGCCTGGTGGGTGCATGCTTTTCCCGGGCAGATGGCAGCCCAAACCAGACATTTTGGTCCTGTGAAAAGGGAAGAATGGACTCCATGATTCATTAAGCCGGATCCGGTTTAACTGGGTTGTGTCTTAGGGTCAACTACATAATGCCATAACTGATCCAGTCGGATGCCAGATCGTATCTCGGGGAATCTGATTAAAGACCTCTGGTTCAAAGGATCCCTGAGTGTTCAGGAGACAGAAGCATAGGGCCAAAACTGGAACAGAGCTGTTGGTTGAACACAGGAGAAAGCTGAAACTGATGCCACACCTCCTTAATAAATCAGCCATTCACAAACCATCAAGTTAATGACTCAGCAGGTTCGGCTTCTTCCTGTTGTAATTTCTTAAGCAAACAAGCCCGGATCAACTGTTCTGGGTAATTATGTAGACTTCTTAGTAAAAAACAAAAAATGGGAGAGATTAAAAAATGTTTTATGTAATGTTTTGAAGGTGGCTGCTGGTTTTTAATTAAGTAGTTGCAAATATTTATTAAAGACATCAAAATAACAGCATTGGGATAGTTTTCAATACCATTGATTTTGTTATTGCTAGATATATCAGCATACAGCATATGTGGTATAGCTTTGTTTGTAGAGGCCCTTTAAGTTGTCCTGTCTGTTTTTCAGTGAAAGGGTTGTGTTCACAGTGGTATTTTCTTTTCTGAAACACAGACATCCAGACATATTTCAATGCTGTATTTCTCTTTGGTCATTTGGTTGAACTCAGACTTTGGTTTCTGGCTACATGTGCTTGGGGACCGTTTGTAGAAAGGTGTGTTAAATTGGAAGGCAAACTGTTTGCTGTGTCATGTGTCTCCAGTGTTATCCTATTCTCTTTGTATATACTATTTTTGACCAGGGCCCGTAGGCCATGAGTTGTGATTTGGAAAGCTGCCGTTGATTGTTGGGTGTTGTCTGGATGTGGTAGAAGAAGGATTTGATCTGGGCTGGTGTGTGTTTCTTTTCAAGAAAATAGTTTGGGTTGTTGTTGGAGTTGCTGTCAGCTGTGTTGGGAATCCCCCGATCAGGATGATCAAACACTGATTCTTTTCTCAACGAGTTCTGTTAAGTTCTGAAGTAAAATAAACTGGAGACGCTTTGAAGAGCGACGACATAGTATTTAGAATAACCAACCATCATGGTTGACATACATACCTGGGCATGGTGCTCCAAACTTAAAATATAGAAGCACACTTGCATTGTTGAGAGAGTTTTAATTATCTCTAGTGTTGTCAATTAACCACAACAATTATGGACTAATATTAAACCCATTGTCCCCACTCACGTTTTATTTATCGACGTAGATCTCAGCTATAGCCTACATTGGCGGTAGACATCATTTGACATTATATATACATTGTTTTTTAGGCCTAGCTATATTGTGCACTTAATATATGATGGTATAAACATGTTAGTTAAGCTTTTAAGCCATCTGCATTTTTAAGGCTATGTGTTTAGCTTTACGCTTTTCAGCGATGTTCTGGAAAGTATTGATCATGTTGATGACGTAGAGTACATACAAAGCTATTAAATAGTGGTGCGGTTTGTACACGGTGCGGCTTATAAACAGAGAATTACTGTGCTTAGCGGAAAAAACTAAAATGGAAGTCCGTTCCAACACTTCAGTCACATCAGAAGAATATTTAGGTCTAGAAAATTTAGTTTTTAGTGTAATTTTACTTAAAGAACGAACCTGTCCCTTTTGTCACGCTTCTGGCAAAAGAGGAATGTGTGTTTGTGATAAATATAACCTACTGCTGCTTCACTTCACAGCAGGATTCCTTGCTCTGAGGTAACTAGGGACACAGATACATTGGGCAGCGATCGGTATCGCCCAACTGTAGACAAAAAATACTATGATATTCTTTTTTTTCATTCTCTGTTGCGATTTTGTTGATACAGTGTAATACTAACTGTATATCCTGCCACTGTATAATGTCTAATGGGCTCTTGCGAATGAGTGAATACATTTTGTACGTTTGAACGCAGGCTTTTTTATCTGCATATGCACGGGAAAGAGTCCTGCACATGCAATACGTCTGGGCCTGGTTGAGTCATTTACAATAGACATTTTGTCACATGGGTAAACCATTCCAGCAATGGTAGCCTACACTTTTTAATATAACTCAGTTTTTCTTAAATGACAGGATAGTAGGAAACAGCGGCTAGGGAGGCAGGATGGGCTTGTAAAAATGATCAGCTGGCTAACGTTCTCTTGTGTGTCTTTCACCAGGTGTTCTGCAGTGAGGGTTAGAGCTGTTCACATACCCGAGTCCAGCTAGAGCTCTCGGAACAATACGTCACCAGGTGGGTGGTGCTGCTGGGAATGCCTGCACCTTCACAACCTCACCTGGAGGGGGCGCTGGAGGACGACGCCCACAGCACTCACGGAAACAATAGCTAGGAGACGGCAGCTAGGATAGCCTTCTTTGCTGTTGTGATGCTGCCTCAATGCTGCTTGTGATTGGAGAGGAACAAGAAACCCAAACCTATAGGAGAGGCAAGCCCGCCCGTTAAGCCCGCAGGAGAGGCAAGCCCGCCCGTTAAGCCCGCAGGAGAGGCAAGCCCGCCCGTTAAGCCCGCAGGAGAGGCAAGCCCGCCCGTTAAGCCCGCAGGAGAGGCTAGCCCGCCCGTTAAGCCCGCAGGAGGGGCTAGCCCGCCCGTTAAGCCCGCAGGAGGGGCTAGCCCGCCCGTTAAGCCCGCAGGAGGGGCTAGCCCGCCCGTTAAGCCCGGAGGAGGGGCTAGCCAGCCCGTTAAGCCCGCAGGAGGGGCTAGCCAGCCCGTTAAGCCCGCAGGAGGGGCTAGCCAGCCCGTTAAGCTCTCAGGAGAGGCTAGCCAGCTAAGCCCGGAGGGAACCCCATATTTTCTTCACTACTCCAAACTGTTTCTAACTTGATAAATAAACAGCTAACCTGTTGACGACCACAAACCTCATCATTAACCACGTAGTCCTGCACTGAGCGTGGTGTCTGAATCTCTTCTCTCATCCGCCCTCTCCTCATCCCCCACCTTCCCTCCGGTCCGGTGGAAGTTTTGGCGGCTCTTAGGATTGCATGGCAGTGGAGTAATCGTGGAGAGGCCAGGGTACCACAAGCTTATGGACTTTGACAAGAGAGGAGGAGGGGGAGGAGGGGGAAGGACGGAGCCCGAGGAAGGGAAAAGGATGTCGAAGACCGGTGGGAGCCGGTCAGGGCATGGCAGTCGTAGCTCAGGTGGTAACTCTGGGGTGCTCATGGTGGGCCCTAACTTCAGGGTTGGGAAGAAGATTGGATGTGGGAACTTCGGAGAGCTCCGCCTCGGAAAGAACCTGTACACTAACGAATACGTGGCCATCAAACTGGTGAGTGCACCACGACATGAGACATTAACCAGCTCAGTTCACACCCCTTCTCTAAGATAGGGATGCGCAAACGATTTCAATCAATGAGGACATGCATTCTGCTCTGGGTCATATTTTAGTGTGCTGTCTGGCTGGCTGATTTCTTTAGATAAATAATCTAATCTATGACACCATGTCGTCATATGTCTATAATTATCCCTGCTCGTCATTAGGGTACATAACGACACTTCCTGATGGTCCCAGAGGGTGCAGCACAAGTGGCCCCTACTCACTATATAGTGCACTGATTTCAGCTTCGAGGTGCCAGTTTAAATCATTGCACTATGCATGGAGTTGGCGTACGGTTTGGCCGTGTGACTGCTGAGGGGACAGTTCTAGGAACCCTCCTGACACATTCCTTCCCTCTCCGTCATGTGCCTGGCCTGTGGGCTGGATTTGCCTCAGCCAGATTACCGTTATGTAATTCATTATGAAAAAAGAACATGCGGGCATTACTGTCCCCAACTGTCTAATACCCCTCACTCAACGTGGTTTGGTGACTGAGCGTGTGCGGTTGTCTGGCCTCAGTCTCGTCACAAGGCTTTACGATGCCCGTCTCTGACTCCAATAACTCTGTGTGTCTGTCGGTGGGGAAACACTCGATAGGTAGCTTTAGAGAGACAGGTCTTGAAAGGGTTCAGGCGAATGTCATCAAACTAAGTTAAATCTGCTTGTCCATCTCAGTCTTGAGGAACTGGGAACTGTGTGGGTGCGTCTTTGAGTGCCAAATCTACAATTACACTCCACCTCCGTGCCAGTGGGGCAGGCGACACATCTGGCAGCAAGGAGATCTTCCTGCAAGACGACACCCAACAACACATCCCAATCTACAGAAAATACATTTCACAATGTCCAGACTGGAATTCAATTAAAAACCTGTGGCTTAAAGTGACGAGAGAAAATAATTTCTACACTTTTTCTTGCATGTCAAAATATGAACAATTTTTAATTTGTTGGTTAGGTTAAAGGTTAGGGCTAGGGGATGGGGAACATTTATTTCTGTTGTGTGTGTGCAGGCTTGACTAAAGCTGGGGTAAGCCGCCTTGTCTTTTGTCCACGCTGATGGCTGTTCAGAACATCCTGTGGGTTTAAATCTGTTTCTCTTGGCTTGATGATTTTCATTCAAAAACACATTTCCCCACCCTTAACCTCAAATCCTAAACCTAACCCGTGAAGCTCTAGGACTTGCAAAAGCATTTATATAAGTCAGGACGTTTTAGTCCTTACAGGGTAGCATGTACACAGACCCCCCCCCC
>JACXGI010009099.1:0-31387 GCA_016801175.1 Esox masquinongy
AGTCCGTGATGGTTCTCAGACCACTCCACATGTTCCTGGTATTGGAGCCCTTGTAGAGATTTTCTACTTTGATTCTGAATTGGCTTTTTGCAGTTTTTATTGTTTTTTGCAATAAAAATTGCAAAAAGCCAATTCAGAATCAAAGTAGAAAATCTCTACAAGGGCTCCAATACCAGGAACATGTGGAGTGGTCTGAGAACCATCACGGACTATAAAGGCCATTCAGGCAGTTTCTTATAATTGTCCTTGCTGCCGGAGTTGAATGCTGCAGTCCGTGCCTTAAGCATGGCACGAATACCACTGTTGACCCACGGTTTTTGGTTAGGGAATTATTTTGTAGTTGTACGTGGTAGAACGTCGTCGATACATTTGCTAATAAAACCGGTCACGGACTCTGTGTATTCGTTGCCTCCAGACGCCTCTCGGAACATTTTCCTGTCGGTAGTGACAGTCACGTAAGTCGGCATCCGATTCGTCCGTCCATCGTTGAATGGACCTCGTCACTGGCTTCTCTTGTTTTAGCCTCTGCCTGTAAGCAGGGAGCAACAGTATCGACGCATGCTCTGATTTGCCGAAAGCAGGAGGGTGGAGGGCCTTATATCCATGATGAAATAGAGAGTAGACATTGTCGAGAGTGTTTTTCTCGCGTGTCGGGAAGTTGATGTGTTTTTTAAACTTCGGTAGGACTTTCCTCGGATTGGCGCCATTAAAATCGCCTGCAACAATAAAGGCAGCTTCCGGGTGTAAACATTCAAGCCTATCGATAACTCGAAAAAATTTGTTGAGCGCAGCCCCAGCGTTGGCTTGGGGGGGATGTACACAGCTGTTAAAATGACTGATGTAAACTCCCGGGATAGATAGTAAGGGCGACATTTAATCGTAAAAGGCTCCAGATCAGGAGAGCATCCAGAAGAAATGCAGTCCGCGTCCCAACACCAAAGATTGTTTACCATGAAGCAGACACCACCCCCTCTGCTTTCGCCGGACTCTGCTGTTCGATCCTGCCGATGAATGGATAGCCTGTTCGGAACAATGGCCGCAGTGACTGGACGTTCGCTAAGAGAATACTTGGGAGAGGAGCATGGTTTCCTTGCAGCCGCAGTCAGACCAAAACTCCACCCCGCTTCCCACGCTTTCTCCGTCGGGCGTCGTTTTCCAGATGCTTGCTCGGGTAAGCACAACAAAGGGTATCCCGGGATGTTCGTTGAACTTGATGTTCTGTACGAAAAAGATGATTCCAGTGCAGTTCTGATGTCCAATAGTGATTGTCTGTCATATGTTAATAACGCGGTTGCAAATGCAGCAAAATTACACATTAGTAACAATAATAAAACAATAAATCCGCAAAGTTGGTTGGGAACACGAAAAATGGCAGCCATCCTCAACGGCAACATTTTGGATTAGTTAGCCTATTTGGTTGGATCACCATTGACAAAACTACCGGAGGTGTGCCAAACAGCATTCAGACAAATGGGGCTGGTTGCCCAGTCGATCAGCCTCAAAGATCCATATTTTGCCCATAAGCCGTTTTAAGAGCTTTCAGCTCGCAGTCCGCAGCTGGACCGATAGCTGTAACGTAAGAGCGGTTTTGCCGCCTGTGTCCCGCTGGAGGACTGCTTGTAACAAAACAACTGGAGGTGTGCCGCTCTTCAATAACCAGCGGACCGATAAGTGTTCTATCTGGGCGGTTCAAAAGATACAGCCTAATGGCTAATGAATGCTAATTACGTAAATTAGCATATTTAAAATCGATAAATGTTTCCTAATTTGAAGTAGGGAGAGCCTAAACTGGTCTAACAAAGTTGGTTTCGTGTCTGTAGCTCGAACGGTTCAGAAGATACACCCTAATAGTTTATAAACGGTAACTATGCTAATTAGCATTCATAAAGTCAATAAAGGTTTCATTGTATGAACTGAGGATAGTCTGAACTTTTGATTGAGAGTCAGTTTTATTCTGTAGGTCGAACGGTTCAAAAGATACAGCCTAATAACAAAAATGCTGAATACGCTAATCAGCATCGACACTAATTATGCTAATTACACTAATTAGCATCTGTAAAATCAATAAACGTTTCATCATATGAACTAGGCATAGGCTAAATGTGTGAAACAAAGTTGGTTTCGTGTCTGTAACACGAACGCTTCAAGAATCATTCTCAGTTATATCCTAACGATGTAAATTAGCAATTATGCAGTCAATTGTTTATAAACATGTAATAGAATCCTTATTTAGTATAGCCTCAAACCTTTGAAGTTGTTATCAAAGGTTGATTGGCCGTAAAGCATGAACATTTTTAATTAAAACCTCTGTATTACTTAGGCTCTCATTGAAACACATGTTAATTTATGCAAGTTTGAATGTTAATAAATATAAAACTAAACATAATATCAAAAATCTGAATACAAGCAACTCAAGTTGGGCCAGACTGAACATTTTGGCGTTGGTTTGGACTTGATGGCTTAAAAAATGTAGAAGGAGATGCGTCTAGAAATTTTTACTTCTTTACCTTTCAAGTCTATGGACACATTTTGTTTCCCATTGAAATACATTGGTGGCTCATTTAAATATTGATATAGTATAAAAACTATAATAGCTATCAAAAAGATCTGCTCAAGCAACCCGAGTTCGAGCATTTGGGACGTTTGGGAGTTGGTTTCGTGTTTATAGCTTTTACCGTTTAGGATGTAGAGCTGGAGGAATAATAATAAATATAGCTGAAAGCAGCGATTAAGGGGACCAAGTAATGACAAAAGGAAACTTTGAAGCCCCTTGGAATGTATATGTTACTTTAACTAAGCAATTGTCTTCACATTTCCAACTTCACTTAAAACTGCAAGCAACATTTACTGGGTTTCATCATTTAGTTAGCATGAAAATTATACAATATGGTATGTATGGTAAAAGACAAACTGTACACATGTGTACAAACATTGACCCAATGTTGGAAGGATGTTTTTTCCTGTCCAATGGTTACCCCATGTAGTTTTTTACATACTGGTCTGGTTCATACAACACTTGAAGATCTTCATATATAGATGGCAAATGTCAAACTACATCAAGATTGGTCATTTGCTGCCAAATGAGTAGTCTTTTAAGTGTTTTTCAAAATAACTAAGATGGCTGAAAATCCATGATAGCGATTTTTTGGGTCTCAGTGGCAAAAATGTTAATACTGAGGAGATACACCTATGGACTGATTTCCAAGACTAGGTCAAAAGGGATGGGTGTGGTGAACTTTCAAAAATTCCAACTTCACAGGCTTGTGCCACCATGAGGCTGATTTGCATGTCCACTGCACTAGAAGTTGTGTTTCTTGACGCTTTACTATATTAATTTGGGTACCTTTACACCATTTTAACTCACAGGAATTTGCAAAAAGGACAGTTTATTTGCCAGAAGAATAATATTAGTGAACAGGAACAAACATAATAGGATTTTGGCATAGTGTTGAAACTCTAATGACACACATTGTCAATTGACTTTGATTGCGGAATAGCTTAGATTATTACAACAAAATATTCTCAGCATCAGTGTAATAAAAGAAGATAGTAGATGAATGTCACACTCACAGACATCTTATATAGTGAAAAGCTTAATTTTTCTAAGCTACACATTGAAAATGGGAATTACTATTTGAAAGGTTAAGTTAAAAATAATATTAAAACTAGCCGAGCTAGATAATGTACATAATAAATTAGAGAAGTTATTTCTGTACATTAATAACAATCAGACCATTACCAGAATTGAGTAGTTATGTCAAATCCTTTTTATTGCTAATTAAGCAAGTTTCTAATAAACGAATCAATTTCCTTTATTATCCGTTCAGCAGTTTCCGAGGAGATGTCGTTAAGTTTTTCACAAAAGTTAAAATGGAGGCCATATTGTTTGAGATATCAACTTTTCTTATATAACTTTTAAAGACAATGGTCCAGTGGTCCTTTACACCGATTGTCAACCAAATCTGTTCAGCGGTTTCGGAGGAGATGTTGTTTGTGTTTTTATTAACGGCAAAATCGTGAGAAACAACGGTGATGTTTATAGCGCCCCCATGAGGTATTTCTGTATGGGGCTTTTTCTGTCCATTCCTGTCAGACACATTTACGAGTATTTTTCGTTTCATAGCTGTTTGATGTTCCATTTGGGATTAATGGACTTCTAAAGTCATAGACCCACCCAGCTCAATTTCATTTGCTGATTTAGGCCATACTATTTGAGATATCAACTTTTCTTATATAGCTTTTAAAGATAATGGTTCAAAGGTCCTTCACACCAAACGGCACGCAAATCCGTTCAGCGGTCTCGGAGATGTCGTTAACGAGTTTTTCACCAAATTCGAAATGGAGGAAAATCCAAGGGGCGAATCTGAAAGACCCCGAGACTTTTTTGGTAAGCATGAGAAGGGGCATGTATTGAACTTGGCTGCATGACTCTACAACATTCGGTTCATGAGATATGCATGCTCAAACCTTAAACATTTGACTAAGTGCTACAGTGCCACCATAAGGTGTATAGGTACAGTAATGGCCGAGGCCCTTTAGGCCTCTCATGGCAACAAGTTTGCAAAGTTTCATGCAAATTGAGCCACATATGGCCGAGTTACGGGCCTCTGAAAATGGGCTCGGAGAAAAAGAATAATAATAAAACCAACAAAAACAATAGGGTACCAGTACCTATGGTACTTGGTCCCCTAATAATAATAATAATAAAACCAACAAAAACAATAGGGTACCAGTACCTATGGTACTTGGTCCCCTAATAATAATAATAAAACCAACAAAAACAATAGGGTACCAGTACCTATGGTACTTGGTCCCCAATAATAATAATAATAAAACCAACAAAAACAATAGGGTACCAGTACCTATGGTACTTGGTCCACTAATAAGAAGAAGTATGGGAAAAACCTATAGTTGTGCTTTGCCTTTGGCAAGCACATCTAATAAGAAGTATGGGAGAAACCTATAGTTGTGCTCTGCCTTTGGCAAGCACTCCTATTAATAATAATAAGAAGTATGGGAGAAAGCTATAGTTGTGCTTTGCCTTTGGCAAGCACACCTAATAAAAAACTAACAATTACAATAGGGTTCTGCAGCTTCGCTGCTTGGACCCCTAAATATAGCTGCAAGCAGCAATTAAGGGGTCCAAGCTATAAGAATGCCATACGAGAATAGGCCTTATAGGCGTGACACATTCAAAATATCATATCACAGGCTCGGGCCAGTATGTTCAGGGCTTCTTTAGAGCAGGCAAATTTCCACACCTATAGCCAATACCTGAGACATTACCACACACATTGCCGGAATTCTGTTAGTAGAATGGCCATAGCGTTCATTCTGACTGTTCATACATTATTTGCATATAATTTCAATAATCAATATAAAATATAAGAATAAATGGATCTGTAATGTTAGGATAGGTAATTTTTTTCTTCTAATGAATGTGAAAATGTATTAGTTAATCGACAACCACATAATCTGCTATTGTACAAATTCGAATTAGATCAATATTCTATACTTTTCTTTTGTAAAAAACAAACAAATTCATTCTTCCTTGGATTTTAGGATCCATAACTTATAAAACATCACCAATATGTATTTCACTGCATAGTAAAAAGCTTTATTGACACGTATATAACGCAAATACCCCAAAATGGCCAAAACAGTTAATCTGACAGTCACAGGAAAACAGTGGTGGGCCGTCAGTGCCAGCAAGGCCTTCTCTGCTGGAAAATTATATTTTTATTATTTAATATGTTTTCATTAACGCTGTATGTATTTTACAAAGTTCATTCCTATCCGTCTATTAACGTAATTTCAATGCTACTCTCTCCCTCAATTGTGCTGCTTCTAGTGCAGCTCATATATATTAAAGCTTTTATCCAATCAGATTTTTCACCTGTGCTGTCTCCGGGTAAACTGGAGGCCTTCCTTCCTGTTGCTGATAGGAGTGGCAGTTAGCTAACTGAAGAAAGCTAGCTGACACCTGACCTAGCATTATCTCCTGTTGTTTGAAACTTGCAATTTTTAGCTGTAGTGCTTTAGATTTGTTGTTTAGATTGTTCCTTTTGGCAGAATGGCAGATGGAGATAGATTTGGGGTCAAATTTACTAAAAAATGTCTTTTTGAAAAAAATAAAGAAACATGGAATATGTCTTCAAATACTAAGCAGCTTTGGTAAGTTTGTTGGATTTTTATGTATTTTTCCTAGCAGAGCCGGCGCCATGAGGGGTCTTAAGGGGGATTAGTTTTTGTATTCAGTTGTATTTAGGACAGAAAAACAGCAGGAGGAGATCGATAAACAGACAAACTTCATCCTGGCGCCGGGCCTGCTATGTATTATTATTGCTTTAGTTTGTTGCTGCCTGGTGTGAAGCATGTTCAGATTCAGTGACCTACAGTAGCTGGCTGTGCCTTTGAGTGTGCGTGGTGGCGTATAGTGATGGGCATTTCGGCTCTTTTCAGTGAGCCAGCTCGTTCAGCTCAGCTGACCAAAAAGAGACGGCTCTTTTGGCTCCCAAATGGCTCTTTAAAAAAATATGTTTTTTATTTTCTCAAGTCAAACAGTTTGCGATAGTTTGATTATGATTGGTGTTAAAACAATTCTAATAAATTATTAAATGAAATCACACACTACCTTAACCACAATGTATTTAAAATGCATTGGTTTGTTATGAAAAATAGTATAAAAAGTTTAAAGTATAACTTTTTAATGTATTTAAACAAAGTGCATATAAATCTAAACATTCAAAACGAATACAGTCTGAACAGCATAATTCGAATGCTTTTGTAACTGTGAACTGTGTGACCGTGTGTCCCACAGAAAGGATAGACATTTTTGAGAGGCAACTTGGACTTCATTTTATGCATATTTTATTACGTTCTACTGTATGCACAACATGCACTCATTCAGGCCTATTTATCTATAAGAATAAAATAGACCGCTGATTCATTGCAAACCCATCGGTGAAAATTAGTGTCGGTGAGTGAACTTGTTCTTTTCTCCATGATTTTCGACGGTGTGTAATTTGTTATGGAAGCATTTTTCCCAGCTGCTTTAGATAAATGTCCAACAGCCTGCACAAATGATATCCGTGATGGTAGGTGTTAATTACGGGAACGAATGAATTCAAACATGTTATTGAAGACTGATATCAGCCTGCGTGGTTGGGCCTTTGTACTTTTAAACTACAACGACTCTGCCTATTTTGTGCCAAATGTCACTTTTGTTTTGCTGTTTTTAACACCCCTTGATTACCTACTAGAAATTTGCATGTAATTCAATGCATTTCTTTATTTTCTGTGAAGTTTAAACAAATGACTAATGATAATCAGACCTCCGATCTTTGTCCGTGATGCTGAAAAATGCGTCAAAATAGATAAGATGAAAGGTGTTTTCACGGCTCTCTCTAAGTTGCGCATTGGTGCGGCTATAAATGGGGAATTACGGTAGTCTGAGCAGACAGTCAGAACGAATGTGTGTGCTTGAGCATTTAGGCCTATATTATTTTATTTTTTAATTCGTTGAATTTGTTAACTCTATTAATTAACCCTAACCCTATTCGTTTGATTATTCGTACCTTAATTAAAAAAAAAAAAATAGATTTGTCTTTTCTGATATGCGAGCCAGCTCCCAATGTTCACCTACAAGAGCCGGCTCTGAGAGCCGACTCGTTTGCGAACGACCCATCAGTAGTGGCATATGCGTGCGTTTAGGTCCAGCAGCTTGGCTGGAACCTCTGGGGAAAGCCTGTTGAAACCTGATTGTGTTCTTCCCGGGCATTTTTGCTTGCTTTGTGGTCGTATGAGTAAATGTGACTGGTTGTTGTGAGTTTTGTTCGTGTTTATTTGGTAAGGACATTTATTTGGGCTATGTGATGGCTATGTGTGATGCAGCATCCTGTCATACGGCGTTATGGTGGTACATTCTTGATGGTTTCAGTCACCTGTATTCATGTCGTGTCAATTAGTGTATTGTGAGTCTCATAGGCGTTGAGCTTAGTGTTAAATCAGTTTAATCCACTTGATAAAGGTTATCGTTACTGTGAATATGGGTTGGTTATGTCGAATGACAATAGCCTATGTATCATGGTGAGGTTATTAGAATGCGGTTTAATTACACTGTAAGCCCGGATAAGTTGAATTCACTTAAAAAATTTGAGGAAACCGGTTGCCTTGAAAATGTTAAGTAATGGGTTATGAGTGCATTTAACTTAAATGCTTGAAAGGGTGGAATTATTATTTTAAGTTCAAAACACTGAATGCCAAGTTGATTTCACTTACAATCTCTTGTAATATTAATTGCCTTGTCACATGAACTCCACTTACTATTTTAAGTTAAAGTGACTAAACCTTTGTATTCATTGAATGTGCTAAACTAGAACATTTAAATGTAAACAAATCTGGAAGAGTAGTAGAGCCATTTCGAACCCCGTTTTATGCTTCCATCTGATTTTTCAAAGTTTGAATTTTGGGTACCAGCTCACTTCTACCCAGTTTGAGCATTACTTGCTGAATAAAGTTGAAAGTGTTTTTCATGCACTTGGGGTAGTCCAGGTGCAGGGCATAGATCAGTCCAAAAAGGACACAGAAGGCCTGAGGCAGGTTGGCCAGTTCATCCATTACCACAGACCCTTCCAAGATGATCCCTACTCTGGATGGGTTGAGCTGGGTATTTTCTTGACCAAGGCAGAGAATTCCCACTGGAGTTTCACTGTACGAGTCCTTGTCAGTTACATCCTAACAGTGAAAGAAACATTTTGACAAGGAGGACATAAACATGCCAGTTAGACAATGGTGTTTTGTCCACCAAAAATAACCTGTGACTGTTTATAATGAAAAGCATTGTACAATATAAACCACACTGAAAGTAATTTATATTAAAAAGACGATACCAGTCTTGAATTTTTATCAAATGCCATATTCGGATCTGTACAGGTTGCACACTTTGCCCCAAATATGGAGTTTACCCACTTTCAGTCGTGTTGAAACATTTTTTTTCATGACTCTCAATACCTTTCACCTTAATTGCTTTTTTTTTTTACTTTACCAGTTTTTTTTACTTTACCAGTTGAAAGTAACATACACAATAAGTTAGTTGATGACTGGAGCAACCAGAATCTAACAAGTACAATCAGAACTCCCCATTTGAGTTAAAGACCCAAAAACATTTTCACAAGTTCCAAGTGGTGACAGTAAAGTCAAAAAACAAATTGGGCAAATGTAAAAGGATTCATACAACCTTAGTTATTGGGAGCAATTTTCTACTTCTTTTCAATAGGACTGGGACTGAAAGTGGGTAAGCTATCTTTGTTCGGCCATAAAATAGAGACTTATTGGAGACACTGATGCTGATCAAATAATTCTGAAAATGAATGGCAGTGTTCATTAACAGCTAAAAATGAGACAAAGGAGCATGCAACTGCAACATTTACAAAAAAAAAATTAACTTACAGAGCATGTCTTGAAGAAGGCAGAAGAATCATCCGCCAAGATGACAGGCAGTACCCGAAGACATAGGCACCTGATGTCTGTTGGCTCAGTGGTCTGCAATATAGCGGACACAAGACTTAAAACATATCTTGCTAAGGATACTGTAAGGATATGTATTTATCAAATAAATTCCAGAAATTCCCCACAATGTTTATGTACAAGAAGACAAAAGGAGAGGACAGAAAAGAAAATTAGGTAATGAAGAGAGGAAAGGAGACGATTAAGGAAGGGAAATGAGATGGGAAGAAAGAAAGAAAGAAAAAGATAAAGAGCATAGAAGAAAGAAAAGACAAAAGAGATGAACAGAGAAAGGAAAGAGATAGTAGACTAATGTAGTCAAACCCACCTTTGTCTGACGTAAAAGCTCAGCCAAAAGCTGGCTGGTCAGGCCTTTCTTCTTCCTAAAGAGGTCCATCAGCCTTGGAGAGAAACGATCAAGTTCATCAAAGAAATTCTCTTGCAGACTTTTCCCCACCACTCTGGTGAACTCGTAACAAACCTGAAACAAAACATGTATTGCATAAGAAGCTAAAAACAAGAATCTATGGAAAATTGTATTAAACATTACAGTGACACATGTCTTTTTTAAACACTCAACAGTAATACATACCTGGCTTTCTGTGAAAAGAGCTGGCATTAAGTTGACTGACACCTCAGCAGAAACGTTAGCTTAACAATAACTATGTCTTCATAAAAGATATAGTTATCTTTTATGAAGAGCATAAAAGATAACTATATTGCCTTATATATTTCAATGATGGCTTTTATTTTGAAAAAGATAATCTGAGTTAGCGCTTCTAGCATAATATCCTGCAGCTAGAAGAACGGTAATGAAGCATCGAATGGCCATCACTACTTTTGACTCTAGAGTGCCTAATACTGCTACTTCACCTCACTTTGAAGTTACCCTTACCTGGGTAATGTCTGTTTAAAGCATTTCCCAAGCCTAAAAAATGAATGCATTACATTGGAACTAGGACACAGAAATGTGTGTAAATAGAACAGCAGCAACTAATAGTATTCAGTGACATTAAAAGCACATGCAATACATGTCATAAGATTCTTATGATACAAAGGATAAACATCTGAATAGATGTACTACAAAATGAAGGCTAATTGAATGGGAGTAAATAAATATACAATTGACATTTTTCAGTTCCTTTAGCTAGTAGATATAAATGAATATGGCTAAACTGACTGACTATAGAGATCAGCAACTTTAGTAACATCTGGTGGACGAGACCAGACCACCATGGACTGTGAACCAAGGGCCAAGGCCAACCAGCCCCAACCACACAACCAGCCAGCTGTGGGGCTATGTAACTGTCCCTGGTTTACCATGCCTGTGGTTTGCTGCTTTGGACGACCTGTGTGTGCAAATGTTCTTTCACCTATGCATTATACAGGAGGATGAATGTGCTTTTTTATTTCTGAGTTTTCAGTTTGTTTGATTTTGTGTGTGGCTGTGTTCAGCTTTGTGAATTTTGTTTGCACTTTACCATTTTTTGCTTCTCATAAATGTTACAGTTCCATTGCGTTAATTCAGCAGACACTCTTATCGAGAGCAACATAGTTAGTGCATTCATTATATGATAGCTATGTGGGATAACCAAACATCTTATCATAATAAGGACATTTTACTCAGTGAAGTAGACATTGCCTAAGTCAGTACAAGGGGAAAAAAAGATCATTAAATACACTGGCGAACCGTGACTACTGGAGCTAGGCCCTCAGTCGCGGAAAAAGATCTGACGTCATATGTGTATATAGAGCATGACTTGAGACGTTTCTTTTGCAGACCTATGTAGAAACAATTCTTTGATGACAAAGTCAAGTGTTCCTAAGCCACGCCTCAGCTGTGGCCCAAAAAAGCAGCGCACGTACACAACACTTGCAAATATCGATAGCAGTAACCACATTAGAAGAAAATAAGGCTGTTTCAAAGAAACATTTGCCGAAACAGTCACTCAAATAGTTGCGGGTTCAATTCAACCACACAACTACTCACATTGTTTCAAGACCACAGACAGTAAATGCTGTCAGAGAGACAAACGTTGAGCTGTATTTGATGATCTTTCTCCAGCATGCAGCAACAAAAAAATGCACCACAACACAAAATGTCATGTACCCAGTACTTCCAATTGCAACGTTATTAGGTGTCCTGTGGTAGGAGAAACCCTATTGTTATTGTTAGTATTATTATTATTATTGTTCTTGGTGTCTAAAATGCTTAATAAATCAAAGTCCATGGTAAAAAATGCTATAAACCTGCATTCTTTTAAAGCAGTCCATGTGTAACGACCATACAGTCCCCCCAGTATATTTCCAGACCAGTATATTTCCAGACTCTAGGCCATCAAAAATCAACTGAACTATGACTCCACAAAGTTAGCCTTTTATGCTAACTCTAATGACCACTAGCATTAATTAGCTATTAGGCTGTACCTTTAGAACCGTCTGAGCTACAGACTGGAAACCAACTTTGTTTCACCAGTTTAGCTATCCCCACTTAAAATTATGAAATGTTTATCGATTTTATGTATGCTAATTAGCATTAATTAACTATTAGGGTGCATCTTTGAAACCGTTCGAGCTACAGACAAGAAACCAACTTTGTTTCATCAGTTTAGCTATTCCCCACTTAAAATTATGAAACGTTTATTGATTTTCGATATGCTAGTTAGCGTAATTAGCGTTTATTAACTATTAGGCTGTACATTTTGTATTGTTCGAGTTACAGACACGAGACCTGTCATTGTTAACACTTATGAACTTTAACAATGTCATGTATGCTAATTTATGCTAATTACCCTAACCAAACAGTATCTCTTGAACTTTAAAACCAAACCTTTCGATAGTTAAACACCATTTTGAACCATAAATACTTTAAACAGCTAGCAAGCACACCACATTTTCTTCAGGAAATATACTGCTCTAATTTTATATTGCCTTTTTATATTCTGTTTGCCGACATCTTACTTTTGCTTAATTACTTACATTCACTTCACCATTTGAGGGTTACTCTGCAAATGCCCTGTTTATTCTTTCTGTTGTTTATTTTTTTTGCTCTTTCTTAGTTTTTGCACTGAATTCTCTACCCCAATTCACTGCTTACACTATTCCCTGTTTGTTTTTTGAACTACTTCTCTATGGTGTGTACCAGATTTTTATTCCTGTTGTTTTTATTTTGTTTCATCCATAGATTTGTAGTCTTTTTCATACAGTTTCTACTGTGTTCTAGTTAGGGTTTCAGCAGTTCACTGGTGAAACCCTATTGTGTTTGATCCCGTTCATTATTAGTGTTTCAGCAGTTCACAGGTGAAACTTGTTATTGTTACCGTTATTATTATTCTGGCGTTTTTCGGTCCTTTTTGCAAATTCCCGTGAGAAAAGGCCCATCTTTGCATGCTAATACAGGCCCACGGGACACATCTTCTGATGCAATGGTATTCAAATGGACTAATGGTGGTGCTGTTATAAGCCTCCAAAAAGGCCAACTTTGCATGCTCACCACGCCCATGCCATGTGGCCTAAAGTCATGAAACTTGTTCCATATGTCCATTTCCTCATAATGAACATTTTTGCCATTGGGACCCATAAAGTCTGCCATATTAGATTTTCAGCCAATTTGAATGTGAAAAACGCTTAAAACAGAACTCCTATAGCACTAAATGTCTGATCTTCACGTCCTTTGATATTTGGTTTCTATAGACCATGGGCTGTAAAAGATGTATAGGCCAAGTCTGTAAGTCCAAAAATGTGACCGCTATTGAGCAATAAACCATTGAGTGGGCGTGGTTTTGTGCATATAAGTATATTATTGAGAAACCGTTATACCGTGTACAAGCATGTTCCGATTGACCACAAGGGGGCGATGTTGAACCAGACAACTTTGCAAGCTCATGCCACTCACTCCGTTTGACATATAGACAAATAAAATGGTGGATAAGTCCATTTCCTCATAAGGAACATATTTGTCATTGGGACCCATTAGCTCCACCTTGATGGATTTTCGGCCATCTTGAATATGTGAAAAACGCTTCAAAAGCTACCCCCATAGAACCAAATGTCCGATTTTCACATGACTTGATATTTGTTATCTATGGACCAAAGTCATTCATAAAGCGCATACCCCCGAACAGTACAAGTAAAAACATGGCCGCTATTGACCCATCAATCTTCAAGCCAGTGTGGTTTTAAACATATCATCAACTGTGTCTGATTTATATGTATATATATGATAAAATATTTTGATGATAAAATATCATGCCCACAGCACTTTTATGATGTAACATATAAAAGAAAAATTCAGTCTGACCAAAAGGTGGCGCAATAATAGCCAGATGGCATTATCTCTTTATTTGTATCACTCAGTGTGATTTACATTTAGCACACATAATCAGGGTAATGAACTAGCTAATGCATAAACAATGGCTCACTCTGGCCACATGGGGGCACCATTGGACAAGAAACATCATTCATGCTTTATTTCGAGGATCAATGAATAGATGGCACACATGGATCTGTGAATGCAGAAGTGGTGAAATGAGGCCAATAGTAGCTGAATGCTACTATTGCTCAGTGCTGCTTGCAGCTTTAATTATTATTAATTAATTATTATTAATATTCTTCCGGTGTTTTTAGGTCCTTTTTGCAAATTCCCGTGATATAAAATGGCCCAGAAAGGCCCATCTTTGCCTGCTTATACAGGCCCAAGGGCCTCAACTTCTGGTGCAATGGTATGCAAATCGGACTCATGGTTGCGCTGTAATAAGCCTCCAAACTGGCCAAATTCGAAACCCGACCACACCCCATCCCATGTGACTTAAAGTCATGAAAATTGGTACATAGGTCCATCTCCTCACAATGAATATTTTTCTCATTGGGACTCATGAAGTCCTCCACATTGGATTTTTGGCCATTTTGGATTTTGTGAAAAACGCTTAAAATGATACTCCTATAACACCAAATGTCTTAACTTCACATCCATTGATATTTGGCTTCAATAGACCAAGGTCTGTAATAGATGCGTAAGCCAAACATGTATGTGAAAAAATGTGGTTGCTATTAACTAATAAACTTTCAACAGGGCGTGGATTTGTACATTTAAGCATATTTCCAGAAGACCGTTAATCGTATTATAATCTAACTAGTACACATGTTCAGAACCTTGACAGGACATACCTTCTGCAAGCATTTTCCGATTGACCAGAAGGGGGCAATGTTGAATCAAACAACTTTGCAAGCTCACGCCACTCACTCCGTTTGACATAGATACACAAAAAATTATGGATAAGTCCTTTTCCTCTCAAGGAATATATTTGCCATTGGGACCCATTAGCTCCGCCTTGATGGATTTTCAGCCACTATGAATATGTGAAAAAAGCTTCAAAAACTACTCCTATAGCACCAAATGTCAGATTTTCACATACTAAGATATTTGGCACCTAAAGACCAAGGTCTGTAAAAGATGCATAAGCCAAACTAATATGTCAAAAAATATGGCCGCTATTGACCAATAAACCTTCAAGTGGACATGGTTTTGTACTGATCAGCATATTAATAAGACACCATTGATCATATTATAACACAACTGGCTACTCATGTTCAGAACCTTGACAGGACATACAATGTGCAAGCATTTTCTGATTGACCATAAAGGGACGACGTTGAACCAGACACATTCGCAAGCAAATGCCACTGCGTTTGACGTAGAGAGAAAGAAAATGGTAGATAAGTCCATTTCCTCACAAGGAACATATTTGCCATTGGAAGTAATTAGGTTCGCCTTGATGGATTTTCAGCCATTTTGAATATGACAAAAACAATTCAATAGCTACTCCTATAGCACCAAATGTCAGATTTTCACGTATTAAGATATTAGGCGTGTATAGACCAAGGTCTGTAAAAGACACATAAGCCAAACCAGTATGTCAGAAAATGTGGCTGCTATTGACCAGTGAACGATCAAGTGGGTGTGGTTTTGAACATATATGCACACTACTACCACAAGGATAATGGCATTAAAATTCTAATAGGTGTATATGTTGAGAAAGATGATATGACATAAATGCCTGCACGCAATGTAATGTCAACCACACGGGGGCGCTATTGAGGTTTTCCACGTTTGCAAGCTCACCACGCTCACCCCATTTGAGTTAGAGCCCTGAGAAGAGGCAGATTAGACCACCTCCTCATGAGGAACATAATTGTAATTGGGACCCATTAGCTCAGCCCTTATGGTTTTAAGGCCGTTTTGAATATGTGAAAAATGCTTTATAAGCTACTCCTATAGCATGGAATATCCTATATACACTTACAATGACATTTGGCATTTATTGACCCAGGCCTGGCACCACGAGGGGCAAAAGCAGGATGAGGGAGGGCCTTATATCCATGATGAAATGGAGAGTAGACATTGTCAAGGGTGTTTTTCCTGCGTGTCGGGAAGTTGATGTGTTTTTTAAACTTCGGTAGGACTTTCTTCGGATTGGTGCCGTTAAAATCGCCAGCAACAATAAAGGCAGCCTCTGGATGGTAAACATTCAAGCCTATCGATAACTTTGTTATTGCGTGAATGATGTGGTCATCTTGAGAGAGGGTTGTATGCGCTACAGACTCGAGTTCCTGGAGTGTGGTGGTGTTGACCCATTCCGGTCAATTACGATTGCTTCGGCTTGCATGAAAGTCTTTTGCAACTGATTCCTCACCAAGGACACCATTGCATTGGTCCCCTCAAACAACTACAACCGTTGTCTGAAGACATTTGCAAACAGCTCAATCCAATGGCTTGAATATGTGGCCTCTGATGAGAATATATCAATACCGCACGCCCTGAACAGGGGTGAAGTGAAAATCGGTGCCTACTATGTTGATGGATATGCTGAACGCGATGGGGTGTGCACAGTCTATGAATCTCTAGGCTGTTCTGGCATGGTCACCCAAAGTGTCATTGTTCAGCAAGCACCAACCCGGTGACAAAGATTCAGTATGGGTTGATGCACCAACAATGGCTGACAAAGCTTGAGGCTTTAACAGAACAACACAATGTACATGTTCAATACATATGGGAGTGTGAGTGGAATCAGCTTAAAAACTCATCTGCAGATGTCAAAGCTTTCTTGAAGACCATATAAACACTGGCTACCATATCGCTATTAATCTCTTCAACATTTAACAAACACAAGTCCATAATACAGCAATCAAAAATCGGATTTCACAAGGTGCTTCAAGTCATTACGAGAATGCAGCACATCTTACACGGAAGTCTTTAG
This sequence comes from Esox masquinongy, assembly GCA_016801175.1. Taxonomy (NCBI): domain Eukaryota; kingdom Metazoa; phylum Chordata; class Actinopteri; order Esociformes; family Esocidae; genus Esox; species Esox masquinongy. The sequence goes on from JACXGI010009099.1 coordinate 16,764, forward strand.
CATCCGCCCACACTAACACAGACAGGTATTCTCAAACTCGCAAATACTACAGTTTGTAACCATCGTTGCCTGTTGAACATTTCTACCAATGTGAAGAAAACAATCTCACGTTGATCCTCGTTGTACAATTTCATAAGATGCGTTTACAAAAGTTTTGTTTACCTGAAATAACATATCTTGACCTGTCAACGATTCACCGTTGTTCATGCAAATTAATACGCTACCTTCCGGGTAACCTTGTAACGTTTTGCCATATAATGCAACTTAAAAGTTAATGCTGACTTAAAACATTTTTATTACAAAAATCACCATTGCTCATACATACACATGTACCAAAATCATTGTTTTTATTTTTAACAATATTTTAAACCCAACCACGATACGATCAACCTAGTCATAATGTGCGGTCGGCCAGGCACTGCTCATGTGATGTTTATTTACTGTAGTGCTTTGTTGAACTACAAACCTTGTGTGAAACTCGGGATGTTTTTCAACCTGTATATACTACATTTTGTACTAGTGGTTATTTAGGGACTATTACTATGAACAGATCTGATCTTAAGGCCCATCTCTCGTTAAAATGAAAAATGGACTGAAACTCTCCAAAATCGTAAGTCCCGACCCCTTCTTTATATCTTACACAAAAAAGCATGTTTCCCACAAGTAATTCTGTGCTTGTGGAAAAACACCATGCTACACGCACATTGTAAAACATGGAAGGTTAACACCCACTGGTTGTAGGACATCTGTTTTACCACTTGTCAGAACATAAAATGTGAATTTAAATTAAATTCCCAGGCAATAAATAAAATAGAAATGCTGAACCCTGGTGCCCTTGTTGTTAAACACCAAAACATCTTGCCGCTGTTATAACACTTATTTATTGCCTGGGAATTTAACATTCTGGAACCCTAAGACCCCATTGTTAGACATCAAACATATCGCACCTGTTATAACACCCGTCCGGGGTGCTTATCAGTCGTTGTAAAACATCAAACATGGACACAACAATGCAATCATAAATTACAAAGTCACTGGACATGCATACGTCATTCCGGAAGTCCCGCCCTAACACACGTCATTCAGGAAGTCTATACGGCAAACCGGATGTCCCGCCCACCTGTCAAATCATTCTGGAAGCCCTGCCCACCAGGGTCATATATCACCAAAGTGACACAATATACCCTACATTTACTACTAGAACGCATCACAAGGTCTGACCTGCCATCCCTGCAGGATCTCTACACAGAGAGGTGTAGGAGGAGGAGCAAACGGATCATTACAGATCCCAGCCACCCATGCCACGGACTGTTTACCAAGCTGCCGTCAGGCAGAAGGTACAGGAGTATTCCATCCAAAACTAACAGGCTACAGGGCAGCTTCTTTCCTCAGGCTGTAAGGCTGCTCAATTCGGGAACCCCTCTTCCCTTCCATCCATAGTCCCATGCACACCTGTCACTTTAAATCATGCTCATCTGCCAATTATATCATGCACACCTGTCACTTTTACATTGCACTACGGTTGCACAGTTGAATAGTTATTATTATTGATGCATGTTTTTGTATAGTGTTATTATTGATTGCTTGTGTTATCATCTTTATTTTTATATTATAATTACTGCCACTTTTTAACTTTTAACTGCACTGTCGGGAGTAGGAAAACCAAGCATTTCATTGCCATAACTTGTTATTGCAAATGACAAATAAACCTTTGAACTTTGAAGGGGGCATTGCCCCTCCAGATAGAATCTGTGCCCCCTCAGATTTGTTTCCCCATAAACACTACAAATGATAAATGAATTAGTTATGTCCCCGCATTAATAAAAAAATGCCCCCTCAGTCATTTCATCTTGCAGCCGGGCGTGTATTGACCGATGTCTTCAAACACTATTAGCCAGGCAAGTGTGGCAAAAAACATGGCCGCTGTTGACCAAGGAACATTTGCGTGGGTGTGGTTTTGAACATATATGCACACTACTACTACAAGAATAATGGTATTATAATTCTACTGGGTAAATATGTTGACAATGATGTTACGGCAGAAGTGAATGCGAGCAATTTTTTATCAACCACACGGTGGCGATGTTGAATCAGACAACTTTGCAGGTTCATGCCACAACATTGGACAGAGAATGAAAAAATGGTGGATAACTCCATGTCCTCACAGGGAACGTATTTGCTATTGGGACCCATTAGCTCCGCCTTGATGAATGGCTGCAATGCTAGCTAACTTTTCCCTAATGATGGCCTAGCTGGTTATCATGTTTGATAGAAACATGAATAAAAGAAAATATATTCAACTATGGTAGTTACCTAGTTAGGTAGGGATTGTTGTACTAACTAGCTATTTATCCCCTGTTAATAATTTGTACGTCAATTCATAGGAAACCTATCTTTACCGGAAAGATGTACTGACATTACAGTACATCTCGTGAATTGACAGCAAATTTACCAGAACGTGTTATGCTGCACTGACTGCATGAGTTAAGGCAGAAGATGCCACATAACAATAGTCTAGGATGTGCCCTTGGCTGATGATCCTGGAGGTGATGACGGAGAAATTGCAGAGTGGCTCAGTACTATGCGAGTTAGTATTCTTGATGATTGCATAAGTCAATAGTTGATACGCTTAGCTGATGCTCCCACTTCCTTTGTACAGCAGTGTTTCCACATTCACTGAAAGCAATAGATGATGATGACAGCGCATTGCAAACTTTCTGCATTCTTATCAAGCTTCAAGAGGTAGTCACCGGAATGCATTTTAGTTATAAGGTGTGAAGGTTGGGAGTTAATTTGTGGAATCCTTTTCTTTCATACAGCGTTTGAGCCAATCAGTTGTTTTGCATCAACATAGGTTTGATATACATTTGGTAATCTATATTATGGCAATAACAGCTGAAAATGCAAAGAGAAACTACAGTAAATCAATGCTTTTAGACATGAATGTCAGTCAATCTGGAAGATTTCCAGAACTTTCTTCCATTGCAGTAAAAACTGCTATGATTAAACTGTCTCTCATTAGGACTGCCACAGGAAAGGTAGACCCCGAGTTACCTCTGCTGCAGAGGATAAGTTCAATAGAGTTAGCAGTCTCAGAATTTGGCAATTAACTGCACCTTGATTGCAGCCCAATTAAAAGCTTCACAGTGGTCAAGTAAAAGACACATCTCAACATTAGCTGTTCAGAGGAGACTGTGTGAATCAAGCTATTTGAACAAGAACGAGAGTGGTGCTGCAGCATCACATATCCTGGCCTCCACAATCACCAGACCTCAATCTAACTGAGATGTTTTGGGATGAGTTGGACCGCAAAGTGAAGGAAATGCAGCCAACAAATGCTTAGCATATGTGGGAACTCCGTCAAGACTGTTGGAAAAGCATTCCAGATGACTACCTTAAAGCCGGTAGAAAAAACGCCAAGAGTGTGCAAAGCTGTCATCAAGGCAAAGGGTGGCTACTTTGAGGAATCTAAAATATAAATGTATTTTGATTTGTTTAACACTACTGGTTACTACATGATTCCATACATGATATTTGTTTTGATGTCTTCACATTTATTCTAGACTGTGGAAAATAGTAAATATAAAGAAATACCCTTGATTGAGTAGGTGTGTACAAATGTTTCGCTGGTACTGTACATTTGTTATCCCAATAACTTCTTGACTGGCTACTGTCTTTGTTTCAGTATTTTCACAGGTCGAGGGGACAAAGAAATTGAGCTTAGCCTATAGTGTTGTTGCTTAGTCCACAGCTCATTAGTGATGTGTCTTGTCATATGGTGCATAGAGTTAAAGTCAGAAGTTTACATTCTACGTAGCCAAATACATTTAATTCACAATTGCTGACATTTAATCAGCAATTTAATCCCTTAAAAATTCCCTGTGTTTGGTTAGTTCGGTCACCATTTTATTTCTAGAATGTCAAATGTCCAAATTATAGTAGAGTGAATGATTTATTTCAGCTTTTCTTTCATCACATTCCCAAGAGTCTGAAGCTTACATACACTCAATTAATATTTGGTAGCGTTGCCTTTAAATTGTTTGACTTGGGTTAAATGTTTCAGGTAGCCTTCCACAAGCTTCCCACAATAACTTGGGTGAATCTAGGACACGCCCACGCCATGTGTCCTAGATTCATGAAACTTGTTCCCTAAGTCCAACTCCTCACACGAAACATTTTTGCCAATGGGACTCAGTCTGCCATATTAGATTTTCAGCCAATTTGGATATGTGAAAAACGCTTAAAACAAAACTCCTATAGCACTAAATGTCTGATCTTCACGTCCTTTGATATTTGGTTTCTATAGACCATGGGCTGTAAAAGATGTATAGGCCAAGTCTATATGTGAAAAATTCTGGTCGCTATTAACCAATAAACTTTCAACTGGGTGTGGTTTTGTACATAAAGGCATATTTTTGGGCAACCGTTAATCATATTATAATCCAAATAGGTACACATGTTCAGAACCTTCACAGGACATAAGGTGTGCAAGCATTTTCCGATTGACCACAAGGGGGCGATGTTGAACCAGACAAATTCGCAAGCTCACACCACTCGCTCTGTTTGACATAGAGACAAAAAAAATTGTGGATAAGTCCATTTCCTCACAAGGAACATATTTGCTATTTGAACCCATTAGCTCCATCTTGATGGATTTTCGGCCATTTTGAATATGTGTAAAATGCTTGAAAAGCTACTCCTATAGCACCAAATGTCCGATCTTCACATACTAAGATATTTGGTCTGTAGAAGATGAGTAAGCCAAACCAGTATGTCAAAAGATGTGCCAGCTATTGAACAAACCTTCCAGTGGGCGTGGTTTGGCAATTATAAGCATATTAATGAAACACTGTTGATCGTATTATAGCAACACTTTACTAGGCATGTTCAGAACCATGAAAGGACAAACCATCTGCAAGCATTTTCCGATTGACCACACAGGGGCAATGTTGAGCCAGACATCTTTGGAAGCTAACGCCACTCACTCCGTTTGACATTGAGACTGAAAACACAGTGGATAACTCCATGTCCTCACAGGAACATATTTGCTATTGAAACCCATTACCTCCGCCTTGATGGATTTTCTAACATTTTGAATATGTGATAAACGCTTCAAAAGCTACTCCTATAGAAGACAATGTCCGATCTTTACGTGACAAGATATTGGTTGGACCAAGGTCATTTATCAGTGGACCTAGGTCATTTATCAATGCATGCCCCATAATAGTATTAATAAAAACATGCCCGCTATTGACCAATCATCAAGCTTGTGTGATTTTACACATATATGCATATAAATCAGACACAGTTGATCATATGATGAAATCATTTGATGTACATGTCCACAAAACTATGACGATGTAACATATCCATATAAATTCAGTTTGTCCACAAGGGGGCGCCATAACGGCTAGATGGTGTTATCTCTATCTGTAAATGTCAGTGTGATTTACATTTGGCATACATAATAATGGTTATAAATCTAACTAATGGATGAACTATGTCTCAATTTGGCCACATGGGGGCACGATTGGTGAAGAAAAATCATTCATGCTTCACTTGGAGAATCTATGAATAAATGGTGCTAATGGATTTTGCAGCTCAACAGTAGTGCAATAAGGCCAATATTAGCTGAATGCCGAAACACGCTCAATGCTGCTTGCAGCTTTAATTATTATTATTATTCCAGCAAAAACTGGTGTTTTTTGCAAATTCCCGTGAGAAAAATTAGCTTCTTTAAGCAATTTTTTTATGGTAGTAAAGGGCCAAGGGCCGCAACTTCTGGTGCAGTGACATGCATGTCGGCCTCATGGTAGCGCTGTTACAAGCCTCCAAATTCGCCCTTATTGCAAGCTCACATTGTGACCTAGAGTCTTGAAAATTGGTACGTAGGTGTATCTCCTCATGATGAACACTTTTGCCATTGGGACCCATAAAGTCCGCCGTGATCGATTTTCCGCCATTTTGGCTTTTTTGAAAAACACAAAAAAATTTACTCCTCATACTCACCCCATTTTGAGTTACAGCCTTGAAAAGAGGTAGATAAGTCCATCTCCTCACAGGGAACATATTTGCTATTGGGACTCATTAACTTTGCTTTAATCTTCACGTACCTTCACATTTGGCATCTATGAATGGCGGTCTTCAAAAGTTATATCAATCAGGCCAGTATGTTGAAAAACATGGCCGCCATTGACAGATGAACATGTGCAGGGGCGTGGTTTTGCACATATAGACACATCTCCTACAAGGATAATGGTATAATAATTCTACTTGGTGCATATGTTAACAAAGATGATACGACAATAATGACTGCAAAGATTTTATCAACCACATGGTGGCAAAATTTGAGGTTTCCCAATTTGCAAGCTCCCTACACTCACCATGTTTCAAATAAAATCTTGAACAGAGGTATATAAGTCCATCTCCTCCCAAGAAACATATTTGCAATTGGGATCCATTAAGTCAGGCGTAAAAGTTTTTTGTCAATTCTGAGTTTGTGAAAAATGCTTCAAACGCTACTTCTATAGCATCAAATGACAGATTTAAACCTTTTCACAAGTAAGTTTTAAAATATCACTGAACGCCTCTCAGCCTGATTTCGCAATGCACATAAATTCAGTATGCACTGACAAATCCAGAATTGTATATTATGACACAACAAAAATTGCCACCACAGCAGCCTATTACACCATGTTGCTTATTAGATATGGAGCAGTACACTGATTTTGACTGGTTAAAATTATATTTTGAAACCTTTTAGGGCAGTAGTACTGTTAGACTATACTGAATAATTATTGAGCAACCTTCTAAGATGTTATTTCCTTGTTATTTCACTCCACTTGTTGGAGTGATACTCCACTTGTTGGAGTGAGACTTAGCATATGTTCAATAAAACATATGCTAAGTATCAGACAACATTTTCGTTTTTGTTTTCATTACAATGGATTCTGGGACCAAATGTCTCTGCGACCAAAGATGGCTGAACAAGACGATTCACCAAGCCGACCGGAAGTTCAAATCTGGTTTACCTTCCTGTCTCTGAGTCACTCATCTTGTCACCTGTATCTCACTTTGTTTGATAAACAAACTTTAGCAGACAAGTTGCAAATCGTAAAATACCACATGTGCGACAGACCAGACCTTTTTTCTTAACCAGAAGGCAAATAAGGTAGGTAAACTTTCTAGTCTATAATCTGTCATTTGCAACATCAATAAAAACAAAATATAATGGAATTGAACAAAATAGTAGGGTACACGGTAATTGGGAACTGGGTCGTATTTTTTAACTATGTTGGAAATTTCAGAAATGGTAATTAATGACATGCTAGTTAACATTTTACGTGGCTAATAATCACAAAACATTGACGACTTGATAAAATTATTATTCGATACAAGAAGATATTTTTTCGATACTGCTGCTGACCAGAGGCCTGTTTTGCTGGCCTAGTGATGTCAGAATCAGAAAATTATATTTTTTATAATTGAATAAATATTTTCATTAATGCAATATGTATTTTACAAAGTTCGCTCCCCTCAGTCTATTGACGTAGTTTCATTGCTATTCTCTCCCTCAGTTGCGACGTTTCCAGTGCAGCTCATATAAATCGGAGCTTTTAGAGCTTTCCCATCTTCTGTTGAAGCAAATGGGGAGGATGTTGTTGATTGTCATATTCTTCAACAAATCAGATTTCGAGTTTGCCGTAATGAGCATATTCTTTGACATGCAGCAGCCTTCTAGCTTGCCTACCTGTGCATTTTTCAGGTGGTGTGATTGGAGAGCCAACTACCTAACTGAGGTCCAACTAGTTAGGACGTAATGTAGGAACATCTAATATTCATTTTCTTTCGTGACTTTTAGATTTTTAGATGTAGTGCTTTCCGTTAGATTTTTTTTTAGATTTGTACTGAGCCCTGTTGTTTAACGCACAATGGATGAGAAGAAATGTATTTGTTGACGGATTTACTGGCAAAGCCTTTTTTGAGAAATGATGGAAATTGTGAGGGTTGACCAAACACTCAACTAAGCAACTACAAAATGTACACCTGCATTACAGCGTCGAAGGAACATTGTTGTTGTGAGTACGTTCTTGTTTCTTTGGTACCTGTAATGTCATTGATTTGGCCTTTGTGATGTCTGTTTGTGTTGCAGCATCCTGCCATACTGCATGATGGTACTGTACATCCTTGATGGTTTCATTCACCATGTATTCATGTTTGTGCAATTAGTGTTTTGTAAGCCTCTTGTTAAATCACATTATTCCACTGTCACTTTGAAAATGGGGTGGTAATATGGGGTGGTTATTGGTTAATGACAATATTCTATAGACCCAATGTCATGGTGAGGTTATTTGAATTAAATAGCAATTATTTTGCCATTATATAGCCGTAGGCAGCCATGCATGCAAAAATTATTAGCTTTCCATCTATCATGCTGAAGTTACTAATCATTATGGTTAAGTAGGATAAACGTGCCTGTCCAACATATTTGTTCTGGTTACAGGCCTGTTTCTTCTCGACAGGTAAGCAGGTTAGTAAGGGCTGTAACCAGCTAGTAGTTTGTTTCAACCAGCAAAGTAGTAGATCAATGTAGCTGCCATATAGATGTACAAAAGTAGGTCATGGGTTAATGACTTTCAAGAGGGGATGATTAAAACTGGCTCAGAGGTCTATATGACCACACACATGGACACAAATGTCCCTTACCTGAATATTTTCTTACCATATTTACACTCTATGGCAGTACTTTGTATATACTTATATACAATATGCTTCTATGCTGTCTTTCTCTTTGACACATACACCGGTGCACACACACACACACACACATCTTAAACAGTGGCCTGTTGAGTCAGAGATCTATATGACTATACAAAGATATGTAGTGTGAGTGTACCCTTCCAGACCATTTTCCTATACTCACCATGTTGGAGGACCCCGTCCATTGTTGCTATACAACTATATTTATAATTTCTATTCTTAAAATACTTAAAAGGCGCCTAAAATTCTTAATAACTCAAAAAGTCCATTGTAAAAAAATGCTGTACATCTTAGACAGTGGACTATTGAGTCAGAGGTCTATATGTCTATACAAAGATATATAGTGTGAGTGTACCCTTACTGACTATTTTTCTATACTCACCATATTGGCGGACCCTGTCCATTGTTGCTATGCAACTATATTTACCTTTGTTTTTACTACATAACCAATGATCTAGCATAACAAGTTGAAATAATATTTTACACATTGCATTCAAAATTATATGAACGAGATAGCAACAGATAGCAAGCTGTAGATGAAAACAAAAAGTCCACTCACCATTACGATTATCATTTTAAAATGAAGTCCATTCTCCTGTCCTCAATGAAATGGGCAATGGCAGGTTCATATAGCCTCACTTTGGATTTTAAATCTGAAAAAGTTATTTTTCAATTGAGATTAAAGCCAGGGCTGACAGTCGGGCCATCGTTACATACACTCACTGCAAAAAGCTAGCCAGCTAGCTTGCAAAAAGCTAGCCAAACTAGGCTCATGCGTGAGAAAATAAGATAAGGTTTGCTATTGGCTCTGAATTAATGACATATACTTAGGCCCTCTAGGGGGCTTTGAGGCATCATACAATTGTCCCACCTATTACAAGACAATTTGTGATTGGTTGATTCTACTGTCATTCCAAAATGCTGCTCTCATTGAAGTTAATGTCACTGACATTGGCTGGTGCCTTCTATTCAAAGCCTGAGGCTCTAGCCAATGAGTGTTGAGCCCAGCTAAATTATTTCTACCTAGAGACTACCAGAGAGTCTCTAGGTAGAAATAATCTAGCTGGGCGTTGAGCCCAGAAGGTTCAACGCCCAAACTGAAGCAATTCAATAGGAAGTTTATTACAGCTAAGACAAAAAAAGATTAAATCAATGAAAATTTGTATCTAAGCGTAGGCCCTCTCTGAGGGCATAGGGGGCCCTGACGGTTCCCCACTGATAAAACATATGTGTGCACGTGTTTGAAAGCTGCTAAATCTATAAGTGCTTGATATTAGTACGTGAATGAGATGGTTTATGTTGATGAATTGAAAATGTGACAGTGAAGTTGGTACATCTACAAATCTATCAGTGACCTTGTATATGGGTCATGATGACTTGTTAAAAATAATTGTACCTTGTGTGAGGTGATTATGCATTGTGTGTCTGAATTAATAATGGTGTGTGTGTTTGTGTGTGTGTGTGTTGTTGTTGTTTAATGTTTATGACAATATTTATTAGGGGGAGCCATTAAATATATGGCGGTTTATATATGTGTCTGTGTACAGAGTCCTGTGACTCTAACACCACTCCTGTTTCTGCCTGTCTGTGTTATTGCAGCTGCACAGACCTCCTCCCCACCTCCTCTCCTCTCTTGACTGACTCAGACCTCAGGTGCTTTCCAGTACTGCCCCCTAAATGTATCTGTATGTGTTCTTCCCTCTCCCCGTTTTGAGTCATTTGACAAACCTGTCTATTTCTTACTCTCCTACTCTCTATGATCTTTATTTCTTCAAGTTTCAGCATTCTCCCTTTCTTTCCGTTTCCCATTTTAAGGCCTTTGCCCAACCTGTCTCAACCGGCTTCTCTGAATATACACCAGCTGTACGGTGATTGGCAGTTCAACTGGTCTAGACTGATTTTTCCCTGAGTTCTTGGAAATGTTAACTGTCTTCCAAAAGCTCAGTGTCTAGTTCTCTCATTAACCTGCCCCCTTTTCCCATGGTCCAATACAACAAGCAGATACTGCAGATGCAAGGGGCCTTGCCTTGGCAATGGTGCGGGCCTACTATTGCCCTACCAAGACAAATAGAAATTTGAGTGAGTTTGATAAAGTCCTGAGTTTATACATTTGTGTGTGCATGTGTTTGTGTGTGAATGAGTGAGTTCCTGAAGGCTGAGTGAAGTCACGTGAAGAAGTTAGAATGGTAGTCTAGGGGAAGGATGTCATCTTAAAACTATCAGACACTCTTCAAGATTAAACAATGTTCTTTCCCCACCACATTGTTTTAACTGACCAAAGGTTTGAAAAAGCAATGTTCCCTCACCAACCAAAACAGGACATTTCAGACACCACTGATAAGGACATCGTCATTCTACCAGGTTCTATAACTGGACATGACTGAGTGAGAGAGAGAAAGGGTGGACATGGAGAGAGGGTAGAGGGAAAGAGAAAGAGGATTTTGTGTATTTTTGAGTAATTAGAACATGCACTAACAAGACTGTCTGTTTACTGGGGAGCAGAGCCAGCGACATAGCCGCAAATCTGGGGTTGGTGCTAGTGATGTCTAAACCTGGCAAGTACAGAGATTTTGTTATTCACATTGACACCAACAACGTTAGGATGAAACAGTCAGAGGTTACGTTAGAAACCAGGCGTTCGTATAGTGGTGAAATAATGATTGCGTACCCGGTTGTCAAGGGAGAGAGTAATTCAATTATTTATTGCAGTATTTGATAGTCTATTGTACATGATGTTACAGACTCAATTTTGCAAACACGATCTCAAAGAAACTTCCGGTCGTCCTCTACTTTATAGACATTGCAATCCAGAATACACAACACTACTGTAAGCCCATTGGCTGATTACTGTTGGGATTTGGCTGCATGTGACTTCCTGTGTACGGATAAACGGATGTTCTGTTGTAATCTAAATATAACAAGCATAGACTCATACAATTCTACACTCCCCCCATCACATATGTAAACAAAATATTACATGTTTGATAAAAGTACAATTCCATTCCCAATGAAATGAAAAGGCCCATACACTTATGTTATAAATGACTAAGACAAAAAGGAGTATCTGAACAATGAGGCCTTATTGTTCCTCTAATGAAAATGAATGTAAACAAGACAATTGACACAACCCACTCTGACACATAACGCTATGTATGACAGTCATCTACGGACGCCCTGAAGCCCAAGGCGGTAAAATAAAGTGGTTTATCTCGTTTGAACGACTTAGTATCTCGTTTGAATGACTTAGTAAACAAATGAAGTTTTTTTTTTCTACTTAACATTTTTTGCTAAGTCGTTCAAACGAGATACTAAGTCATTCAAACAAGATAATCATTAGTATGTCTAATTAGGCCAAATTCATTATGCAGCAGCATTACAAGGCCATGTTGCTACAGCCCATCGTTCTTTGATTCTGTCTATTGATGGGCCTGTAATTGTTCATTGATAGTTATTTGAAACCATAAAGCAAGGCTACCTTTGAACTCCAAAGAATTAAGTCAGAACAGTGAGCAATCGGCTGAATGGTGGCACGTTGGCATGAGGTGAGGGTGCATCAAGTGTGCCCTGACATTTTACTCAAATGATAAAACATTGTATGTAATACAAAACAGGAACGGCCCATAAATATTCAATTCAGGCAACATTACAACGAATAAAAGTTGCAAAAATAAAACTTTCAATCAGGTAGTCTTGTTTAAGTGCTTAAGTTGAACTTCTTGCATTGTAAAAAGAGAAAGCGTTGCTCAATAGTTGTGACCAATAGCAGCTAGTATACTACAGTGAGGGAAAAAATTATTTGATCCCCTGCTGATTTTGTACATTTGCCCACTGACAAAGAAATGATCAGTCTATAATTTTAATGGTAGGTTTATTTGAACAGTGAGAGACAGAATAACAACAAAAAAATCCAGAAAAACGCATGTCAAAAATGTTATAAATTGATTTGAATTTTAATGAGTGAAATAAGTATTTGATCCCCTCTCAATCAGAAGGATTTCTGGCTCCCCGATGTCTTTTATATAGGTAACGAGCTGAGATTAGGAGCACACTCTTAAAGGGAGTGCCCCTAATCTCAGCTTGTTACCTGTATAAAAGACACCTGTCCACAGAAGCAATCAATCAATCAGATTCCAAACTCTCCACCATGGCCAAGACAAAAGAGCTTTCAAAAGATGTCAGGGACAATATTGTAGACCTACACAAGGCTGGATTGGGCTACAAGACCATCGCCAAGCAGCTTGGTGAGAAAGTGACAACAGTTGGTGCTATTATTCGCAAATGGAAGAAACACAAAAGAACTGTCAATCTCCCTCGGTCTGGGGCTCCATGCAAGATCTCACCTCGTGGAGTTGCAATGATCATGAGACAGGTGAGGAATCAGCCCAGATCTACACGGGAGGATCTTGTCAATGATCTCAAGGCAGCTGGGACCATAGTCAGCAAGAAAACAATTGGTAACACACTACGCCATGAAGGACTGAAAACCTGCAGCACCCGCAAGTTCCCCCAGCTCAAGAAAGCACATGTACAGGCCCGTCTGAAGTTTGCCAATGAAAATCTGAATGATTCAGAGGAGAACTGGGTGAAGGTGCTGTGGTCAGATGAGACCAAAATCGAGCTCTTTGGCATTAACTCAACTCGCCGTGTATGGAGGAGGAATGCTGCCTATGACCCCAAGAAAACCATCCCCACCTTCAAACATGGTGGTGGAAACATTATGCTTTGGGGGTGTTTTTCTGCTAAGGGGACAGGACAACTTCACCGCATCAAAGGGACGATGGACGGGGCCATGTACCGTCAAATCTTGGGTGAGAACCTCCTACCCTCAGCCAGGGCATTGGGTCGTGGATGGGTATTCCAGCATAACAATGACCCAAAACACACGGCCAAGGCAACAAAGGAGTGGCTCAACAAGAAGGACATTAAGGTCCAGGAGTGGCCTAGCCAGTCTCCAGACCTTAATCCCATAGAAAATCTGTGGAGGGAGCTGAAGGTTCGAGTTGCCAAACGTCAGCCTCAAAACCTTAATGACTTGGAGAAGATCTGCAAAGAGGAGTGGGACAAAATCCCTCCTGAGATGGGTGCAAACCTGGTGGCCAACTACAAGAAACGTCTGACCTCTGTGATTGCCAACAAGGGTTTTGCCACCAAGTACTAAGTCATGTTTTGCAGAGGGGTCGAATACTTATTTCACACATTAAAATGCAAATCAATTCATAACATTTTTGTTACGTTCAAAACGAACGTACTGCCGCGCTTATATAAACTGAGCTCTAGTCCACTGTTGTCTTTATAAAATGTCTACTGCATCATTTCACCTCTCTATATAACAAATATTTTTTGGACCTTGATCAAAGACTTGGGGCTAATATGGAAAGACCTGTACATACATTACTGAATCAAATAAGACGGTTATTTTACCCGGAGCCATTATGTATAACAATTGGTGCTGCAGTGTGTGGAGTCTTTGAATGTATTTTTTTTCTGTGAGCATGTTCGTAGTCAAAGTAGCCCATCCATAATCACCAGTACATGGAGTGATATTAGGCTGGTCCACGCAGATTAATAACCACTGTATTAACCTAACATAAATCCTTATTGAAATTGGTTTGTAATGTGCATTTGATTGTTTTGTAGGCTAGTTCACACTAATCAGGGATGAATGCATATACAGGTGCTGGTCATAAAATTAGAATATCATCAAAAAGTTGATTTATTTCAGTAATTCCATTCAAAAAGTGAAACTTGTATATTATATTCATTCATTACACACAGACTGATATATTTCAAATGTTTATTTCTTTTAAGTGTGATGATTATAACTGACAACTAATGAAAATCCCAAATTCAGTATCTCAGAAAAT